>CM038221.1:134307707-134527923 GCA_021442155.1 Cymbidium sinense | reverse complement strand
ATAAATTACAAAATTTATAAAAAATTGACAATGATGATTCTAAAACATTTCAATTAACATCGAGAGCTAAGATAAAAAAAATGGGACCCTTTCCTATATCTTTTCCCTAAGTCTGTTTCATTTGGATAATTAATTAATTAATTTAAGAAATTAATTGAATGATTAACTAATTAATAACTTCATTAACTAAATTAAAATCTAAATCATATCAGATCCTAATTAATTAATTGATGGGTAGGTATTAGGTGTTCAATAGGCTAAAGTCATTTAAGGAAATTATGGTTAGCTCATATGTGTGAGAAAACCATAAGTGTACTTAATTAAATCTCTTAATTTAATTAATCATTAATTATGGGCCAAATTGCATTAGGCCCATTCATTTCTTAGGATCATTGCAATTTAATTTTATGCATTTCATGTTGGCTCATAATTATTTGATTATGTTAAGGTGATATAGGTAAGGGTTAATTAATGTACTTAAAGCATAAACATAACTTAATTAATTCAAAATTCACCTAATTACCTTTTCATTAAACTAAATTAGGTTACAAACATGGGAATGGATTAGGATCAGCAAACTTTCTCTCATACTCCTTAAATCAAATCAAATATGAGGTTAAAAGAAAAAGTTTTGGTTTATTTTAAATGGTTTTATTTGATATGATTGTCCTTAGAACTAGTTTGATTAAATGAAACATGTGTTTTATGTCTTATTATTCCTTTCCAATCATATTAAATGATGTGTGTCATGTGGATTCATGCATTCATTTTTTTTTTCAAAATGTTTAAATTTAAATGAATTTCCTTTATGTCAAGCTTGTATGTGTTGATTAACCTATAAATATGTGTAGCTATTATCACTATTAAATAAAAGTTATTTTCAAAAGTTTATAAGTCAATTATAATATTTGGAGTGATAATAGTTTTAAATATCTATAAGCTTGCATGTGTCTATGGCTTAGAACATGTGATATGGATTTTCTTTCTTTAACCTAATGGATTTACATAAAGTTTGAATGTTAACAAGTGTATAGCCCATTTGGAAAGGACACAACATTTGTTTGAAATAATTCATATGTATTTCTATGTTAGAATTTAGATAGAACATTAGCTGCATGTATAAATATTTCAATTGAAAGAAATACAACTTTTGCATGATTTTTCATTCTTGTAGTCACTTGTACATCCATGTGTATTCAAGAATAGTGGGTATATCTAGTTTGGAAATTCGGGATGGGCTTTAATTCCTTACCCACTCACCTGTTAACAATGGTGAAGTATCTTCTTAAAACTTGTTTACACTTGTATGTGCATTTAGCTAATGAATGAAAATCTCCTTTTCAACTTTAGCTCACATGTATAGATAATTCAATTGAAAGACATACAACTTTTGCATGATTTTCCATTATTGTAGTCATTTGTACATTCATGTGTATTCAAGAATAGTGATGTATTTTAAGTAGCCCCAAAATAGGCCTTTACCTCACCCCCCTAGTTAATAACTGAAGTACTTGCTTAAAACTTTTATACACTTGAATGTGCATTTAGCTAATGTGAAAATCCCTTTTTCTACAAAATACACATATGTATATTTTATTTAAAGTATGCTAAAAGAAATATATTGCATGTATAGTTATACTTGGAATTAAATCATATGCACATTATATGTGATGGAAAGGAATGATTAAATATATGTCATGCGATAGTAATTCAATTAGATTAATCTTATGATGCCTCTCATATTAAATATGATCAAAGGTGAACCCAAACTTAGTATTAATTAAATGTTTATAAGCCATTCACTAAAGTGAACTAGAGTCATAAAATGTGCTTTAGATAACTTAAGGTAGGGATGAAGGAGGGTAATCCTCCTTCCTCTTTACAACACTTAGTTTTAAGTGTAAATCATATGAAATAAAAGAAAACAAAAATTAAAATCCTCAAATCAACTAAACAACTTAAAGTGAAATCAACCCTTTAGGTTAAATTGAATCATTTCACATTATAAAATCATAACCTTAATGTCTAGTTATGACACACCACGCAAGCCCTAATATACACACATTAGAATTAAGTCACCACTTCTAGCTTATGTTAGGATACATGGTGATGCATTATTTTAGATGGATGTTGGGGTGAATATGTTTGTGGACTAGATGTTAGGTCATGATTAGTCTAATCATATTTTCTAGGGATTATGCTTAAGTGCTTAAAGATAAATATAAATGCTCTCAGGGTTGCTTAAGCCCTAAGCATAATCTAAGTGGGGACAGAGCTTGGTTACTATTGACCTCATTTTTAGAATGAGCTCTCAACCCCTCCATCTTAGACATAGGACTCCTCTTAGACACTAAGAGTTCCTTAGCCTTAAGACACTTCTAGTGATTAGGTGAACACTTAACCTAACCCTAGAGACTTAGAAGAGTTAGCCATAGGAATAGATCATGCCTTAGGGGTGTTAGGAAAATTTTCCTACCCTATAGCTTGAACCAAGTCCTCACTTCCCTCTTTCAAGTCAAACTCCAAACTCAAATCAAGCCAAACTTTTGATTTTTCTTCATGATTCAATCAATCCTTCAATCATGAATCCAAATATAAATATAAACTTCAATCATCAAACCAAAACTAAATCCAAAAATCAAACCCAAGTCAAACTCATGTTCACCCTTTGAACTTAAATTTGTCAAATGAATCAAAACCCATTTGACTCCAAACCACTTGCAAATGGATTATATTTCAATCATAAGTCCATAAGTGAGTTCAACCAAACTTGAATCAAGTCCTGATCAAGTCAATTGACCCACTTAGGCTCACTTGACCCAAAGTGACTTAAAGTACTCATTTTGAGCCAACTTCTAATCCTACCCAAATTGGATTGAACTAAGCCCACCTAAGCCTCACATTGAGCAACAATCATCAGAGATCAATCACTCAAATTGGGTCAAACCAAGTCAAACCTAAGGGTTGACCAAGTCAACACTTAGCCAAAATGAAATCTAAACTATCCAAAATCTACCATAGGCCAAATTGATTAAAACCATTGATCTAGACCCATTCTAAATCAATGTTTGAACTTCCAAATCATCATTTGAGCCTAACCAGTCTAATTAAATTCACCCAAGCTCCTAACTTGACCTAAAAGTTAAAATATGTCAAATCTTGTCTAAGCCAAATTGATTACAACTAATGGGTCAAATTCATTCTAAACCACTTGTTGAACTTGACCAAAGCAATTGGTCAACTAGACCAACCTAGCCCAATTGACCATGAACCCAACTTGATCTAAAAGGTCAAATTGAGGCAAAATCAAATCAAACCAAAATTAATTGAAACCAAAGCAATATATTTCAAATGACCAACCAAACCTAAACCAACCCATGACTCCAATTAGCTCAAATGGGTCAAATTGGTCAACTTGATCCATTTGACCTAAATGACATCAAATGAACCAAACCAAATATAAATCAAATTGAACCAAACCAATGATGCCAACACATTTTGATTGGTCAACTTTAAGTTGACCTATTTTGACCTAAATGGGTCAACATGAGCCAAATGACATCAAATCAACTCCAAATTCTTGAAATTTGGACCAACCCAATTTCAAACTATTATAAATCTGTCCAAAGTGAAATCAAAGCCAAATGACCATTTTACCCTTAGGTTAATAATGCCAATTCCACTTGGAATTTGGCCATATCCTTTTCATGGCCACTGACACCCTCTCTGATTAAGTGGACACTAGAGCATGGAGCATAAGTGCCCAAAACCCAACCCAATGGCCAAATCGACCACCAACTTGGAAATGAGCACATGAGAATCACCTCCAGTTCATTTGAAAACTTCTCACTACCTCACGCCAAACCACATGGGATCCAAAATAATAACCAACTCAACCCATAGGATCAATTTGATCAAAATGACAAAGTTATGCTCGACCATCTGATCCTTCAAGGGGAGATATACTCCCCCTAATTTCATTTCAATTTCACGGACTCACACTTGATTGAAGCTAAGGAACTCAAAGCAAGCATCCTCAAGCTTCTCGGTTCCCAATGCTCGCTTTGATTTCTCCATTTTCAATTTTCCTTAAGCTAAAATAGGGGAGCTCATTCCATCTCACTCACTAAATTTCAACTTAATTCCTCCTTCAAGCACCTTGAGGGAACCCAATCGAGCTCACCCAAGTCTTCATCCAAGTTCTCAAGGCACACGAGAGGGGGGTTTGATCAAGGCCGCAAGAAATTGAAGCCCACTTTGGTCCATAAGAAGATCCACTCAACCTCAAGTCCTCAAATCTTCAACAGAGCTTCATCTCCACTAGACGTAGCTACCTCGATGGTTGGGAGCACCGGTGGTAGCCTACGGTGAGATATTCCTTTAAACCGAGCATATAATAGAAATTATTTTGTCCTTCGTGAAAGAAACTTTCACCCCATTGTAATTTAACTGTTCGATGTCTTGCTCCTTGCATGATGATGGTGGGGTTAAGTTTGAGCTCAATCGAGCTCGGATCAAGCCCAAGGAGTGGATGATCTCTCCCACGTGGAGCTCATGAGATCATGGATTGTCCATCCACATTTTGGATGGATGGTCTTGATTAATCCATAAGATCCTTGATTTATCCCTTGGGAATCGGGTTTAATCCCGTCGATCTTGATCGATGGAGAGGAAAAGCGTAATGCACCGACATATTTGATGTGACTACTTAAATAGTGAATCTCATCGCCACATGGAAAGTGTGAAATGCAAAGCGCGTTGATGGGATTAACTATATAATTAGGCTATTTAATAAAGTATTAATCAGAATCTTCAAAATACATAACTAAATATAAAAAATAGAAAATACAAACTCAAATGCATATTGAAGATATTTTAAAGGGGACTAATATAAAATTAAGTTTAATTGATTTTTGAATAGTAAATTTATAATAATTAGGGTTTTATTGAGAATGTAATTATGTTAATTACTCCCTAATTATTCCATTGATTAATTCCAAACTCCACATGTATATTTAGTGGGATGACTTCTACCTCCCCTAATTTTCTTGGGATTTATTAATGGTTTAATTAGGGAATTGCTCAATTCATCTCTAGTCACTCCTTAATTAAATGATTATTAATTAATAATTAAATAATGATAAATTAATTAAATTTGTTAATCATGTTGGAATAGTGGATAGACTTAGAGAATAAGATTAGGATGTCTTATCTAAATCCTTCTAAGTCTATTTTACTTGAATGAAAACTTAATTAATTTACAAATTAATTAATGATTTGATCATTTCATTTAATAGAGTAATTAACTAAACTCAAAATTGAAAATTAATCCAAAACTTAATCACTTAATCAATTCCTTCTTGGGTAGATGCTTAGGGTGTTCAATAACCTAACAAACTTAAGGAAACCATATCTAACCCATATGTGTGGAAGGGTTATGAAAGTACTTAAATTAAACTTTAGCTTAATTAATCATTAATTGTGAGCCAAATGCATTATGCCCCTTCTTTCTGCATTTGATTTAAATTCCTTGTAGTTTTATGGCATATTTTGGCTCATAATTATTTGGTTAAATATAATAAAGTGGTATAGGTAATGGGTAATTAATGAACCAAATGTACACCTTAACCTAAGCAAAATATAAAATTAATCTAAGGGTTATAAAAATTAAACTAAAATAACATACACATATGGCATGTATGGACCAAACCTTCTCACATTTCTTAAAATTCAAATCAAACTCAAAACCAAATCAAAATTTCCTTAAACCAACTTTGATTTACATTAAATAATCTTATTCCATAAGATTGCCTTTAGAATTAATTAGAGTGAATGAAATTACATGCTTATATCACTTTGTTTCTTTCCAAGCATGCTAAATATTATAGACATATGAAAATCATGCATTCATATCTTTTGAAAAATAAATTAAAATAAAATGTTTCCTTTATGTCAAATTGCATGCTTTGGCTAAAGTAAGAATATGAATGGCTATTATCACTATTAAATCCAAACCTATTTTCAAAACATATAAATAAAATATTATAAATGAGAAGTATGCTATCTATAAGTACTTATGAGCTTGCATGTGAATAGCATAAAATGTGTTATGTGATTTCCTTCTCTTTCTTAACATAGGTTTGTATAGATTTGCAAAGTGTATAGTCCATTTGAAAAGGACATAACACTTGCTTAAATCCATTCCTATACGCTCCTATGTCATGACTTAAGAAGGAACTCCACATCACACATGTAAACTAAATAATCAAATCAAATAAACAAACATAAGCTTTTTTGCATGATTCTCTTCCATGTATTTTTTGTACATACACATGTGTTTAAGAAAAGTGGAATATTAGTCTGAACAACCCCGAGGTTGTGAGGATTTAAGAAGCCCCAAGTAGGTCTTGTACCTTACAACCTTAGTATAAACAATGGCGTCGTACTCACTTATGTCTTTCATACTTGTAAATGTGCATATGAAAATGAATAAGAGAATCTCTCTTTTTCTACTTAACCAAATCATGCATCATGAAGCATCCAAATTTTCTTAAGTAATACCCTTTAGCATTCATCATGAAGGTGTGCTAAACATTTCCACTTGCATGTATAGATATGCTTAGGGTTCATCCATATGCATGATACACATGTTGGAAAGAAATAAAGTGTTTTGTGTTTTGTAATAGTAATTCACTTTACTTAATCTTAAAATCTCTTTTCTTTTGAATAGGTTTGTTTAGAGAAAATCTAAACTTAGGATTAATTAAAACACATAATAAAACAATCACTAAATAAAAAGTCATTAATGAATCTACCTTAGAAATTACTTAAGATAGGGCGGAAAGAGAAGTTCTCTTTTCTTTCCCTCTCATTACAACACTTAATAATTAAGAGTAGGTTCTTTCAAACCAAATCAAGTCATGAAATAAAACTTAACTAAATCAACTAAACCACTTAAATAAAATCATCCTCTAAGTTGAACATTTTCATACTTAGAAAAATCTAAACCTTAAAACCTAACTAAGCATACCACACACAAACCTTATAAGGCACACACATTAAGTCACCACTCTATCTATGTTGGTTTGATGTTTGCTTTTGTTTTGATGTAATATTTTAGTCTAGATGTTAGGGTGTATGTGACGAATGGTAGGATGACCTTAGTCTAATCATTATCTTTAGGGATTGTGCTTAAGGGTTCTTTGTAATAAAATATAACGATTTTGCTATGTTTCTACCCAAGCATAATCCAAAATAGGCTAGGTGGACTTGGTTACCCATGTGTGCTAAGCCCAATATACATACTTGGGATTGTTTGGTTTATTTAGCTAATCTCTATTTTGCAGGTGTTAGTTAGATTTACTTTTCCTTTTCATGCAATTTGGTAAATTAGGATTTGGAATGATTTTTATGGGGGATTAGGATGAACATTGTTCATAAGATTATGTCTTATGTACCATGTGAAGCCTTTGGAGCAACCACATTCCAACCAACCAAAATAAGAAGGAAGAAAGAAGAAAGAAAGAACCAAAGGAAAGAACCAAATGAAGAAAGAAGAATGAAGAATGAAGACCCCATAACATGAATTCATTTTGTAATTAATTCATTTGTAATCAGGTTGTAAAATGGTAGAGCTCTACCCAATTAATCTATTTTTGGTTTGTGGAACACAAAAGGCCTCTTATTCTTTTGTGCTAGCTTTATAAATTGATTGATGTTTGTTTAGTTTGTGCATTAAGATGGCATATTTTCTAGTTTCTTCCTTGCTTGATGTATGTCCCGGAAGACGATTAGGCTCTTAAAGAAAAAAATAAATTTTCTATCTAATTAATCAACTCAAAACTAAAATAAATAATTCATAACCTCACTTAAAGCCTAAGTTATAAATGGATAAAATAATTAGCAACCCTTAGCTCGATGTTGTATTTCCTTTCTCACATCATGCATAAAAGCATATTATTTCACTCTTGATTTGGAGGACTTCCACCAGGGGAACTTGGCTTGACCTTTGAGAGCCATGGTGGAAACACACCTCCTTCTTGTTGATTTTTTGCCCATAATCTAATCATGCATTAGGCATATGAATCCTATAAGCTTGTTTCAAATGAATAGTCCAAAATGAATACAAAATATAACAAAATTTGCATTAGATCTAAGTCATTAACCCTATAGGATATAGTCTCTTAGGGAGTGTGTTTAAGGACTTAGCTTCTTCTAAATAAACAACAGCTTATATCTCAAAAAGCATATAACTTGCCTACATGTATTTAAAATAGGAGTTAGTTACCACTTAGGTTGTAAGTCCAAACAATTGGGTGGTTTATCCTTCCTGAGTAAACCATATACCTATTTTTAGATTTAGCTTGTGCTTTGCCCTTGCCAAAACTCCCTAGATTTAGGTTGAGCTACTTCCCTTTAAGACTGAGCATAAATCTTCACCTCTTAGGAATTTCTATGACCATGTATCATGGAATTATAAGTCCTAGATTTCTACTAAAAATTCAACTCAAAATAAATAATTCCCTTCAAACTTCAAAAATATAAAGCCCAACCATAATATAGTTTGGGATGCTTATTATGCTTCCTAGTATCATAAGCATCCCCTACCTATCTTCCTTTGATAAAACTCCCTCCTCTTGATCAATCCCACTTGATCTTCTAAAAATAAACCAATAGATTGATAGTCCTATCTTTAAAATCTTTAGACAATGATCATTTACCTTAATCGAGAGTATTCCTAAGGAATCTTTAGGATGTAATTAACTATGGGGCTTGCCTCCATAGGAAACTTAATGGACCCAATTTAAAATAAACCTACTTTACTTTTCCATGTAAAGGGGAAGAATCTCGGTATATGAAGACCCATAGTCCTTAGAGTCCTTATTGAGGTGATTAGGTCCATTGTTGGATGACTTCTATCTTTTGAGATAGTGCTTTCCTCAATGTCATACCATCACCCTAATAAGAATATCTACATCTATAGTGTCAAAACCAAAAGTATATTTTCATCTTCTATTCTATCCACATATATTGAAGTATGCTAAGAAACTTTCACCATAGTTACCGGTGCTAAGTCCAAATTACAAATATAATTGCTTGGGATTATAGCTAATACAGGTATAGTTAGATTTATTTTTCTATTTTTAATGTAATTTTGTATTAGGAATTAGGATTGGTGTTATGGGATAAAGATAACATTGGCTAGAAGGTTTTGTCTGAGGCCATGTGATGCCTTTGAAGTGGAGTAAATCAAATCAAATGAAGATATAAAGATGAAGACATGAAGCACAAATAATGAAGACCCCCATAGCATTGATTCATTATAATTATAATTATTCTTTCATTTATTGGGGGTAGAGGTTGGCTACCAATATTTTTTTCGGGTTGTATGGCACTGACTTGGACTTTATATTCTTTGCATAGTTATAAAATTGTGATGTTATGTTTAACTTATGCATTAGAAATGGCATACATTTTCTTAGTTTCTTATTTGTTTGATGTTTGAATGTATTGGATACAATTAGGCTCTTAGGATAAAATTAATTTTTTGCCCCAATTAACTCTTAATTAAAATTCTATAACTCATAACCTCACATAAAGCTTATGATATAAATAAGATAATTAAAAGATTTAACAACCTCTAATGTTGAATGTCTAATAACATGCATCATATTATTTCACTCTAAGAGGGTTTCCCTTGCATAATATGGGAAGCCATGATGAGGGTCTCCTCTGTTAGAAAACACCTCTTTCTCGATTTAGTAACAACTTACTTTCATCATACATGCACTAAAATCCAAATCCTTTGTTTCAAATGAAGTGTTAAATTTGAATAAATTTTAAAATATTTTGCATTAGAAGTCATCATATTCATAACTCTCATGCTCTTGTCTCTTAGGAGTGGGTTTAAGGACCTTAGTCTCTTTCCAATTAATAACCACCTATTTATCTTGTAATTTATAGACCACCATATTATTTTCAAATTATAGGAGTTAGCAAATTAGATTTGTAGATTGGTTATCCTCTCTTATAGTGGTAAACCTTATGACCATCTTCACTTAGATTTAGGTCATGATTTGCTTATAAAGCTCTTAGATTTAGATTGGGTAGTAGTTTCTTCTATACTAATCCTTACCTCTATTTTCTTATAATCTTGTTGGATTATAAGTCATAGCTTTCTAACAAAATATCAACTTTAATGAAATTGATCCTCTTAATTTCAAACATATAAAGTCAACCATATGATAGATTGAAATACTCATTGTCTTTATCATGAGCATTTCCTACTCATTCTCTTTGACTTTGATAATAAGTCTTCTACTTGAGTTTTCCCACTTGAATTTCCAAATATAACCAATCATTTGATAGTTTAGCCTTGAAATCTTTAGAAACTATAATTTCTACTTTAATCGAGAGTGTTCTTAGGGAATTCCATTCCCTAGGATGTAATTAACTATGGGGGTTGCCTCCATAGGGAACTTAATGAAGCCGGCTTAAAATAAACCCTACTTTACTTTTCCATGTACAGTAGGAAAAAAATCTCTGGTATATTCGAAGACTCATTATGCCTTAGGAGTTCTTATTAATAGATTAAATCCATTATAGGGTGGTGATTTCTATTTTTTTAGATTATTTACCATTCCTTAATGTCATACCGATCACTTCAATAAGTCCTAAGATCTGTCCCACATCTAAAAAATAAACACCACAACTCCTTTCTCTTTAGTGTATGGGTCAAGCCCATTCTACCATTAGATGTCCAACTCTCATCACTAAGGATAATTGGGTAGCAAGATCTGTGAGTAACGTGGTTAGAAGAGCTTGAAGGTTTAGAGGAGAGACATCTACTGCATGCCAAAACCTTGATATAAAGCCAAAATGATTCAAGCTCACAATAAGTTGGTTCATGCTTTTCAAGTAGAGAGCTTATTTTAGTTCTAAGGAGACTAATTATTACCCATCGCAAGATGGGAAGCAAGTTTGAACCCACTTGGGAAGGCCCTTTTGCCAGAAGGCCTACCAAGGAGGATCTTATCAACTCATCAACCATAAAGAAGAGGGTCTAATGCTTCCGATCAACAAGCTCTACTTAAAGAAATATTATCCGTAAAATCATATTTGAAAATAATTATCATTAATGAAAATTCCATTTTAAATTCAATCTCTTCAAATTGAAAGCATTTTCAATCCCAATGACGCATTTAGGATAGAGAACCCAAGCAACATCTTATCCTTCATTAACATAAATAAAACTACACAATTCTTCGCTATTAAGATAAGTGTAAGAGATCCCAAGAGGCATCCTATTCACAAGCACAACTAAGTTGGTGTAAGAGATCCCGCATCCTTCCTTAAGGAGTCACATTGCCCTGTGGCACCATTTCATCCACTCTTCGATGTGTTTAGGGTAGTGTAAGGAACCCAAGATCTTATCCTTCATCAATACAACACAAACACAAACTACACATAAACACATGAACAAATTCACATATTTTATCTCGAGTTACTTTAATGTGGAATAACGACCCCTATAACACTCACTCATTAGCTGCTCTAGGTCGGGCTGATGGGTTACCCTATTAGTGCGTCACCCTAGTGGTCCCTCATTCAGGAAGATGCAAGTCTACTATGCTTTCTTTCTTGATTTGACTCCTACACACTAACGAGTGCCTTGTTAACATATTTGGCCTTACTATGTGTTCATTATGCTACCATCATGTTAGCTTCATTTAAGGGGGTGTAAGTCCTATGCCTTCTTCTTAAACTAGCCATCGAACTGACTTGGTCGAGTAAAGGATTAGGGTAAGTCCTCCAGTGACTCCTTTCCTCATAACTACTTCAAGTTTGGGTCTAATCCTTCTTTGTGACTCCCTAATTAATAGTCACCCTTAGTCGTTGATATATTGTGCCAATGGCTCACCCCAAGCTTAATCCCCACTTTGGAAGATGTAAGTTTGGTATGCGCTTCCTAAGCGCCATTGCACATCGACGGGTAGCCCTAGGTTGGATAGCACCTATTGATAGACTATCTATCTCAATCCTCGCTTTAGGGAGATGTAAGTCTACACTTCTTTCGATGGATTGTCACATATCGACGGCACCTTAGGTTGGTTCGCTATCATAATGACCCACTCGGTGGATACACCACTCTTGGCAGATGTAAGACTACTATGCCTTCTCCTTGAGTTGGCCACCGTATACCTACAAGCATTACTTTCTTCAAGGATCACGATAACGCCCCTAATGGAACCTTCCCTGTGGGCACTCTATTTGGATCACATCTTTTGCAACCCCATCTAGACACTACCCGAGTTACATCTAGATTGGATAATTCCCTTCCTAGTAACTGCCCATGTGGTTGGAGAATTCATCCATGTGTGTTCTCCTTGGTCCTGTAAATTTAAGATAGGTCAAGGCCGACATAACCCCTTCTCAGTGTGGTCCCCCGCATACCAACAGGGTCCACGATAATAAATAAACAAAATATATATTCGCTTGTGGATTAGAAGATTGCCCCCAGTGGCACCTTTCCTAAGCAGACATCCTATCTTTAGGGCAGTGTCAGCAAAACTCCCTATAGGAATCGCCTGACTAGATAAGTCCCTGGCACCTCTAAGTAGCCCTTAGGTTGGGTTTGACTTGTTGTGCCACCAATAGGTCACCGGTCACCCTTGCTTTGAAAGATGTAAGTTGAGCATTCTTTCCAAAGACAACGACACCACATTTAGTCGGTTAAATTTATTATTCTAGAATGTCAGTCGGGTCCTCGGGAAGATATAAGTCCATTATGCTTTCTTCTTAGATAGTCATTGAAAGGCACCCTTAGGTTGGATAGTCATACCTTGGTAGACTACCCCTTTGGATCAAGAATTGAGATAGGCCAAGACCGACATAGCCCTTCTCAATGATCCATCACACATCAAGGTCCATCAAATTAAAATGAAATTAATCGACTACTTTTGAGTTGAGGTAAGATCCCCGGCACTCACCGAAGGTCGAGTTTGATTTATTGCTACCACCATCACCCTAGCGGGGTCCTAGGAAGATATAAGTCACGCTTTCTTCCTAACATAGCATGAATGGCCTTAGATTAGATAATCCTACCTACGATCTGTAGACTACCCCTTTGGATGTAAATCTAAGATAGGCTATAGCCTCTCTGGGTCCATCTCACACCAGATCCATAACATAACACAAAAAATTAAATTAAAAAATCAAATCAATATAAATTAAATTAATCATCGACTCTTGAGTTGAGGTAAGATCCCTAGCACTCACTCAATAGTCTCCTAAATCGGGTTTGATTTGTTACACCATCAGGTTACCCGGTTGTTCCTATTTTGGAATATGTAAGTCGCTACGCTTTCTTCAAGCATAGTCATTTAAGCAACACTTAGGTTGGATAGCCCTACCTTATGAGAGTAGATTACCCTTTGGATTTATAAATCTAAGATAGGTCAAAGCCCCATGACTCCTTCTTAGTGGATCCATCGCACACCGATAAGGTCCATCAAGTCAAAATAAATCAAATTAATCATCTAGATTACTCTTAAGTTGAGGTAAGATCTCGGTACTCTAAGGTAGGGTTCTATTTGTTGTGCATCCAACATATCATAGCTTGTTTCCCACTTGAAAATGTTCTACTACGCTTTCTTTGAAAGCTTTTTAAAGCAGAACCTTAGGTTGGATAGTCTACCTTACACTACCTTTAGATTTGTTAATCTAAGATTGGCCCTTTCTTTCTTAGATCCAGCAACCTGGATCCATAAATCAAATCAAATTAAAATTAAACAAATTCATTCAAGCTCATATCCTCGGATAGGCTCTAAGATAAATTAAATTCAAAATCAATCTCCCTGGAGTCAAATCAAATATAATAAATCAAACTCTAAATCCCCGGAGTCAAATCATACTAATCCCTCGGAGTCCAAGTTAAAACAAACCAAATCAATCTCCCTAGGAACCAAATCAAAGAAATAAGTTCAACCAGGCTTATATTCCCCAACAGATATGCCTCCAAATCAAACATCAAATCAACCAAATTAATCTCCCCAAGTGAAGCCAAAAAAATAAAAATAAATCTAGTCTTGATCCCTAATGGATTTAAGCCCATATCCCAATATACCTCAAATTAAATCAACAAAATAAAATAAACTCAAACTTGTATCTCTAGTGGATTCCCCTCTCACTAAATTAAATCAAACAAATTCAAATAAATTAAATCAAATCTTCATCTCCAATGGATCTTCCTCCCAAATAATTCAAATATATTAATTAAATCTCAATCCCCAATGGATCTCCTTACTTTTATGCCTATCAAATCTCTTTCATATGTGATTCGCCACAATCTCTCTTCATGTCCTTGACATGAAAACTTATTCATACCCAAATCTTCTTGTCTCTCTTATACCCTTGGTATAAGATGACTTGCATTGTACTAAGATCGGTTTTATCTACCTCTTGGTTTAAGTATAAATGGTCTCCATTAGCAAAATTCTAAAATCCCGGGTAATTTTCAAATCCAAAAGATCTCTTATTTGTGATGATTCTTGCACAATTTTAGAAATTTTTCATAGATATCTCTTGCATTCTTCATTTTTTATGATCCTCATGCAAAATTAAAGTTTTGAATCGACAAAGAAATCGAGCCCAATCAGACCCCATTTCACCAAATCCCATCATTTTGTGATTTTTGCCAAAAAAATCATAGAAATCACTGTTAATCCCATCACTTTCATCACCTGCGAGGACAACGGCTCGCTAGACATCCGATCTCCCATTCACGAGAGACTAATTAGAGAGCCCATATCGCTTTGATTGCCTAGATCCCATCACACGCTTGTTCACCGACCGGCACGCTCAGCCAATCACGCATTGTGCATGGCACATGTAATCCTATCAACGTCAAGGTTAAGTTAAGTGAGAAAATCGGTGATTTTTTCGATTTCAAAAATTAAGTAAATTACTTGAAATTTTAAAAATTCATATAAAATAAAATACTTAATTAAAAATTACAAATAAGGCTCGTTGGATTCATCTTTCTAAGTGAATCCAATGAGACCAAAATCTAATTTCTATTGGGTATTTTGAGCTTAAATTAAGTTTTAGTGAAAATAAATTTTCATTAACTAAACCAAAATACACATCGATTGATCTGAAATTTTTAAGGAATGAAACCGAATTTAAAATATACTTACTATAAAAATTTCAAGTTAAAAAAATTTTTGTATTAAGAGATATTAAATTTTTAATTTCAGATTATCTATTTTAATAAAATAAATCAAATAAAAAAATTCAGAAAATCCTAAAAATCTTCAAAATATCTTAAATCACTTAAGTTAACATCTAAGGTCCTTGGAAAAATTTTATGATCTTTTGAAGCTTAATAAAACTAAAATAAATATTAGGATTAAAATTTAACAAATTAAAGGCTTAATTAAAACTAAATTCATAATAATCTAAACATTAAATCAAAATCAGAAATAGAATAACACTTAAGCAATTATTAATCAAACCTCAAATTAGAAATATATCATATAATCTACAAATAAAATTAAATTAAACATAAACTTAAACCTAATTAAATTAATGAACCTCAATTAAATGATTAAATTTCAAATTAAACTCATAATTAAACAAATAATGAAACTTTAATATAAATCAAATTAATCTAATTAAACCTATATCAAACATCAAATCTTAATCATATAAAATCACTTAATAGATTAAAGTAAATTGAAAATTGATTAATCACTAAATTATAAATCAAATTAATTATAAATCTAATTCATCCTAGCTAATCACTTAATATTAATCAACTTAAATCAAATAAAGCTAAGGTAAACTTAATCAAATTAATATATAACTAAATCACATCTAATTCAATCCATTAAGAACAAGATAACTAATTAACCATTAAATGCATGAACCTAATAACTAAATTAAAGATAAATTCATAATTAAAGTATTAAATGAAATTAAATAAACATAATAAATGAATGAAATCAAATAAAACTCTAATCATAAATAATCAAACTTAATTGAAATAAAAAATAAACAATTAATTCACTTAATCTAATCAAATAACAATAAAATAATAATAATCCTTTAATCAAATCAAATTCAAGTAAAACACTTAATTAAATCTATTAAATCAAATCACTCAAATATGGGCAATTAAATCATTAAATTCTAATTAAATAAATCTTTAATTAATCTAATAATTTAAAATTAAACTATCCTTAATCATATATAATTATTTAAACATCTAATTAATGCAAACTTAATGAACTAATCCATCATAATGAACCAAACGATTTTAAATAAATCACATTAAAACTAATTCTTAAATCAAACTCAAATCAAACACTTAATTATTCTAGTAATTAATTTGATCACACCTCTTAAATAAGCTAATTAAGTTAATCAAATTAATCATATTAAACCTAATCTTAATCAAACATAAATTTGAACCTGATTAAAATGTAATTAAATGTCAATCAAATCCTAAATTAAGCCTAGATCATTAAATCATTAATTACATCATTAATCTAAAAAAATATGAAACCAAATTAAAAATTAAACAAATAAGTATTTAATTTAATAATTAGTTTAATCGCATTCTTTATTTATTAAACTAATTATATAATCACATTGAACCTAAGCAAACCCAACAAACAAATAACCTAAATCAAATCAAATTAAATTAAGATAGACTCTCATCAATTTAATACCTAAATTAAATCTAATTCAACCTACCTAAATAAGAATAGTTAATCAACTATTACATGTATCAATCTAATAATTAAATCGAAACATAAACTCCTAATCAAATACAAACCAAACTCTAATAAACATGATAAATTAATGAGATTAAAATAAAATCCTAATCATAAATAATCAAACTCAATTAAAATCAAAGCAAACTTTCAACTCATTTATTCCAATCAAACTATAAATGAATGAACCATAATGAAATTAAATAAACAATTAAAACTAAACTCTAAAGTCATCAAACCATATCCAAATTACAATCAATATCAAAAATAAGCTAAACCCTTAATTAAAATTGAAATAAAATATCCTATTGAAGTTTAATCAAATCATAAGTCAATTGGAATGCATTCACTAATCTAAATCAAACTTAAATGAAATAATAAAAATCAATGAATTTAAACAACATCGAAATGACATCAATTATATGAAATTAAAATCTTAAATTAAAATCCAATTGGAAAAGAAATTAGTTATTAAATTAAAGGATATTGAATTATCAAAATTTAATTAAATCAAAATATTTAATCCAACATTAATCAACCAAAATATATGAAGATGAAACAAACTCAAATTTTAAAATAAATCAAATCAAACAAACATTAATCAAATAAAATTAATCACATAAATTCAAATGGGCTAATTAAGATACTTAAAGACCTTAGTTAAACTCTTTAGGAATTGGGATGTAATAGGTGAGTTCCATCCACAAATGGAATTCATTCTATTATGCATTTTGAAAACCTAAACATCACTTTAACCAAATAAAAGTGAAATAAAAATAGAAAATAAATCACTAAATCATTTGAATTGAAATCACCCAAAGATAAAATTTAAACAAATTCAAACTCGAAATTGAAACTTAAACTAAAGAAACCTAGTAAAGTCTTGTCACACAAGCCTTCTTTTCACACACTAGAATACTAGGTCACCGACCCTAGAAGGTTAGGTCAATGTATTGATTGTATGATTAATGTTATTTTTATTTTATGATGTGAAGAAGTGTATGCTTCATAGACTTGATATTAGGCTATTGATAGTCTAACATTATTTTCTACAGGGGGTTGTGCTTAAAGGGGTCATTGTTAAAATTAATAATAATATATATATGATTTTCTTGTAGGTTTGCTTATGCCCTAAAGCATAATTCAAGTTAGGACATGTGGGCTTGGTTACCCATATGCAGGGTGCTAAGTCCAAATTATAAATATAATTGCTTGGGATGTATATGTTTAGCTAACTTTTATTTTGTGTATAATTACATTTACTTTTTCCTATAAATATAATTTCGTAAAAGGAATTAGGATTAGTATTGTGGGGGATTAGGATGAGCAATGGCTAGAATGCTTAGTCCCTGGAGTGCCTTGTGATGCCTTTGGAGCAAATCAAAAATAAGAGAAGGAGGTTATGAAGAAATGAAGAAAAGAAAACCTCCAGAGCATATATTCTTTTGTAATCCAGATTGTATAAGAGTAGATCTCGACTACCCATCTTTTCTTTTTTGGGGTGTATGGCAGAACCCGACCGCACAGACCTTTTATTCTTTTATATAATTTATACATGTTTGATTGATGTTGTATTTAGATTGTGCATTAGAACAACATGCTTTTCATTATTTCTTAATGTTTGATGTTTTAATGTGTGGATCTGAGGCTCTTAGAATAAAATAAATTTTCTACCCAACTAATCACTCATAACTAAAATTCTTAATAACTCATAACCTCATCATAAAGCCTAAGTTTTAAATAAGATAATTAAAAGATTTAGCAATCCCTTAGTTGAATGTTGTATGTATCACATCATGCTTGCATATTCCTTCTTCCTTGAATATGTGAGATCTCCATTCTTGCACGGTATGGGAATGCTTGACCTGTAAGGATATCCCTTTTGGTGGAGAACACCCTCTTCTCACTAATTTAGCCCATAACTATATTTCATCATGCATTTAGGCATAAGAAATCCCAAGCCCTTTTGTCAAAATGATGAGTCAAAATTATATAAAATTTAAAAGATTTTTTTTTTAAGTCATTACTAATATACTCATGATCTAGTCTCTTGAAGAGTAGATTTAGGACTTTAGACCCTTTTTTTCAAATTAAAAACTACCTTAACTATCTTGCAATTCATAAGACTGAACTACATAGTTTTGAACTGTAGGAGGAGTTAGTTAGCTGCCACTCAAGCCGGTTGTAAGTCCAAGAATGGGTGGTTTATCCTCTTTTGTGGAGATAAATCTTATGCCCATCAGCTTAGATTTAGGTCCTGCTTTAGCTTATGCTAAAGCTCCCTAGATTTAGGATCCTAGGTTACTTTTTTCCTTTGGGCTACAAGCATAAATCCTCACCTCTTAGACATTTTCACAATCTTGTGTTGTTGGATTATAAGCCCTAGTAATCTAATACATAAAACTCAATTATAGGATAGACTGGAATGCTCACTAGGCATCCTAGTACCATGAGCATTTCTTACTCTTTCCATTTGGACTCCAAAATAGGTCTCTCGAGCTTTCTAATTAATTTTCTAACATAACCAATTTATTGATAGCAGCATTGAAATCTTTGGAGACTTTAATATCTACTTTAATCTAGAGTATTCCTACAGAATTCACATTCTTTAAAATATAATTAACTATGGAGGCCTGCCTCCATAGGGAACTTAATAAACTCATCTTAATATAAACCCTACTTTACTTTTCATGTAAAGTAGGAAAAATCTGTGTATTCAGAAGAGCCATCTTAGTCTTTCTTGGGTGATTAGGTCCATAATAGGGCAATGCTTCTATCTTTCAAGATAGTACATCATACCTTAATGTCGTACCTGATCGCTTTAATAAGTACCCCCTAAGATCTCTATGGTGTCCCACATCCAAAAATAAACACCATAATTTCTCTTAAAGCTCAGCAAACCCCTCTCTACTTACATATCGATGTAGCTCTCACATTGTATTCTTCTTACATCGATTATATTCTTTTAACCGGAAATAACATTGATATCATTCATCAACTAGTGTAGCATCTCAACTCAAATTTCAAATGCATGACCTGAGCTTATCTTATTTTCTCGACATTCATGCCACTTCTCATTCTAAAGCATTACATTTGGATCAAACTAAATATGCCATGGACATACTATGAGAAAGCATGAAATATTGCAAGCCAATTGAGAATCCAATCATCTATAAATGCACCACCACAAACAATAGATGACCATCTATAATATAATCCCAAGTTTTATTGACAAATTATAATATCTAACACTCACAAGGCTGAGATCTTCCTTCACTGTCAATCAACTCAGTCAACACATGCATCATCCCCTTAATAATCACTTTCAATAGCTCAATCATACTCTTCGATGCATTCAAGAGACAACCATAGATGGGACGATTGTCTCTCGTTTCTAGTTTCAAGTATTGCTAAACTATTGCAATCAATGGAAATCACATCCAATACATTTAAAAGAAATTTTATTTGGAAAAGGTCATCATCTAATATTGTCAAAAATCATGTTATGTTAGATGTCAAAGGTACTAAAACCCTTACAAATAAAAATTAGAACTATTAACTAATGAAAGTTTAAGAATATATATGTTGGGTGTTGATTGAAGTATTATTCAAAAATATAAATGAAAATTGTGCAATGAATGGCTATAAATTTCTACGCAAAGATAGTATGTTGGATAATATAAAGAATTTTGGACTTTAGGTTAAGATAGAGAATTTTAGAATATAAAAAAATATTAATCTTTCAAGACAAGTTGTGATGAAAGCTTAACTAAAATTTTTAAATTGAGTTAAATATGTTATGTCATAAGATGGTTTGCAAAAATTAATATTTTATTGCAATCAATACAAAAAAATGAGTTTAATAAATAAAACTTAGGGTCAATTTGAGATCAATTTTATTTTATATTTTATGTTTTTGTTTTTAAGTTATTTTTAAAAATATGTTCTTTGACATATTTTCAAGTGTTTTTTATTTTATTTTTTTTAAATAAATCTCAATGTTTTTAAAATACTCAAAATAACTCTTGGAAATTTAGAGTAATTTGAAAAATATTTATTATTATCAAATATATTTTATTTCTAAAAAAACATAAATAAAATAAAATTAAAATTAAAAAGAAAAACTTAAAATAAAATGATTCCAAAAGGACCCTTAGTGACTAAAACAAATGTTGCAAAATATGCAAAAGCTTGATTGACATCACTTTTGTTTTCTGCTTTTTTATTTTATTTTATATTTTAATTTTATTTTGTTTTATTTTGTTTCAAAGTAAAACATATTTGATGGTTATTATTATTTTAAAACACTCAAAATATTTAAAGCTGCCTTAAATAATTTAAAATAATATTATTTATTTTTAAAAAAAAACATATAAAAAATAAATCAAAGAAATTTGTTTTTAAAAATAACATAAAAATAAAAATTAAAAATATGAAATAAAATTGATCCCAAGCAATCCCATAGTAATTAAAAACATCCAAGGGATGCCATGGTGTTGCATTTTTTTGATGAAATACAATAATAACATTTGCTTTGCAACTAAAAATGATTTTGGTGACTTTTTATTTTTGAAAAATAAAAAGTACTGCAAATTCATTTCTAGTTTGTCACAAAAATTTGGGCTTGGTGAACAACTTATGATGGTATAAAATAACTGTTTAAATTTATCACAAGAATAAATTTGGTGAGATTTTATTTTTGACAAGGCTTACTTTGTCACAAATCAATTTCTATTACTTCATAAAAATTAGGGTTCTATTGGCAATTTGAGATTGAATTAGTGCATATTAAATGCATTAAAAAGTTTTATAAATACCCCAACCCTGAATTAAGTCCAATTTTTCTCCTCTTATATTTTCAACTTTTTATCCTCTTACAAAAATATTAAAAATAAAAGATAAAATAAAAATTAAACTTTTTTCTCCCCTTCTTCAATATTGTCATTGTTCGAACAATCGTCAACATTATTTAGGTAACTTTTGATACTCTCCTTCCTCATCTTTGGTCGCTCATCCTTGGTAACTTTTAGATCTAACACATTGCCCATGAAAGAGTTCAAATGAGTAAATACTTACATTAGATGAAAGATTTAGTTTTAAGAAAGATAGAAACAAATCTAAATATATAATTTAATATGTAAGGTTGGCAAAAGATGAATTATAAATTTTAAATAATATAAGGAGCAAGAAAATTCCATCATGTTTTGTAAGCTATGTCCAAAAACAAGATTCCAACCATAGAAATTATGGACTTATATTTTTTTGATAGATTAGGGTAAAAAAGGTGTCATGGTTAACTATTGCTCTATAGCAAAAATTTTTATTGTTTTATTTTATAGAAATCATGTAAACTTTTCATAGGTCGATGTATCATTGAGGAGTTTATTTGTAGTTGTGAGAAAATTTTAAAATTTGTGTTTACTTATACAAAATACATAGATAGGAAAGACATAAGATCCATGCACTAAATACAATAATAAGAAATATCATTATCATGATGGTTTCACTTATTAGTTATATAGGAATGGATTTATTAAAGATTGATGAATAATAAGATGATTTGATGCCTCATTAATAATTAAAAGATTATCTCAACCCTTATACAAATATGGTGATGAATTTAGTAGGTCTTCTTGGTAAAGATAACCACATTGATTTTGATTATTTTAACATTGTGGAGCAAATAAATGTATGTGCTTCAAAATTTTATGTTCTCTTGTTGATGTTCAAATTTACCTACAAGGTGAAAGTTTTGTTTAATGTATTAAATTTACAAGTATCCATATTTTCTTATAATAAAGTCATTACTATTACAACTACTACTACTACTTAAAGAAAATAATTTACTTCAAACCATTTATGAAATTAAAAAGATTGAAATGTAATTTAATATAAGTAAATATGTGCCTATAAGAATGATTGTGTTCTATATTATAACTAAGATGTTGACATTAAAGAGTGTCTAATTTATGATTAGCATGGATTGTCAAATGTATCTAACAAGTTGTTACATTATCTTCCATTGACCTCAAGACTCAATGTTTGTTATAAAATCACATAATGTTTACGTTGAAATATATATATATTTCATGATTATTTAGATTATAACTGGCTAGGGCTTATTATGATTTGCCACCATGCATAAAGCCATTATGTTGGTTTTAAATCCTTGAATAACTTATGTCCTTATAGTCTGATGAAGAATTTAGATTATTCATTAGATGGCTTATTGATGAATCAAAATTTTCTATATGATGAAGCTCTCTTTGTGGCATTTTAAATAAGAAAAATTATTATGCGAGCAATTGTCTTGTGTATGATCAATAACTTTTCATTTAATGTGAGTTATAAGATTAGAGCACACATGATAAATTAGTATGTCCATATTTATAGATGCAAGTTTTAGCTTAGTGGTTGAGAGTTTAGGTTTTCAATCAAGAGATTTATTCAAAAGATTTAAAATTTCATTAAATTTGCCCAAATATCTAAAAAAAGTCTATAATTATGGAGCATTTAAAATTATTTTAGCTGAACACTATTAACAAACACTCTTAATTTTATATTTAATTATATTTTCATTATTTGTTATGCTTACTAAACATCAATTTAAAGCTCAAAGAGATAAATTTTTTGAGAGAGCTATTGAAAATTGATTTTTTCACCACCATATTTTATAGAATTAGAAATTTTTTCACCACCAAAAAGAAATGGTTTTGTTTTCTCATAATACAAAAGTTTCAAATAATGTTATAAGAGATTTCAGAGATATTATATATAATCATTCATCTTGTGTTTGATTAAAATATGTGCTTTTGCAAAAGGTTAACTAGTCGATTGTGCTCCGAGCAGCCTATGCCTTGATGTAAATGTCATTACTTGATGGGAAAAGCATTTTTTCTTTTAAATAGAAAGTGGTTGAATTTAAATATTATGAAGAAGAGGATTTATTCCCTTGTGTCAGCAAAGAAGATAATAGCAAAAATTGTAATAGGAGAACTAAGAGAGTGGATTTAAAGCTAATTAGGTGGTCAAATCACTTTACATTAGTTCACAATTTTTTCTCTTTACAGAGAAATTATTATACAAGATCTTGATCGCTCATTACGACACGTATATTCTCATACCTGAGAGATATAATAATTACAAAGCATTGTAATGAAATGCTCAACAAGCTACCGTGACTCTTGATTAGAGCTCGTTTGTTCGATTAACTAATCAAATGAGAGTATTACTAATTATCACATTAACGAATTGAACAATTTCTAATTTTACTTTTATAATAGTATTATTTAAAGTGAAACTTATTAAGAGCTCTGATGTCATTAAGGCTTGTGAGTAAACACTATCATTTAAAATTTTATTTTAATTTAATAAATTTTAACTGATATAGGTTGTATATTTGTATCAACAAGCTCGATTAAGGAATTATTAAAACTGCTTTATTTCATTAAATCAGCTGCTCATTAACAAGTTCGATAAGCCAAATTTTAACTTAGCACACAAACAAATTCGAGTAGAGCTCAAACAAGATTTGTTTAAATAAGCTCAAGCTTGAAGACCATTCTAAAGTTCGTCTTCTATGAGTCTGCTTCGACGAATGATTTCTTAATTATCGTTATGTATTCCAGCGGTGCAACAACTGTAGAGATAGTGGCCCCTTTCAACTATTTTTTATATTTAAAAAAAGATTTACATATATATCACATAATTTTTATATATTTATAAATCTAATTTTTAAATTTTAATATTTACATAATTAATATTTAAATCTCTAATATCATAATAAAAAGATTTTTTAAAAAAATAAAATACATCTTTTAATATTAAAAAATAATTTGTATATAAATATCAAACTTTAAAATGTTACAAATATAAATAAATAAATAAATCTGTTGTTTGTATGTAAAATTTCATTTTTAAAATTGAGGATTAAACAGTTAAAACAAATGAATTTGCCCAAATTACAAATATATTCTCTCTCATTATCATTTAAAATTAAAAAGCAAAATTCTCCATGATAAGCCCACTATTGAGGTTGACTATATCTACACCAGTTTGAATGATAAGAAGTCTAGAATCCAAAATGAAAATAGTAGAAGATAAGTAGCATTAGGGAGAGAAAAGCCATAAGAGAGAGATGAAGAGGGATCCAAATTACCATTAAAACCACCACTAAGTCAAAAAGGAAAGAAAATCCACCACCAAGGCACCAACCAAGAGACAAATATTATAAAATAAGTAGAGCTAACTAAACCAAATGGAGTCAATACCAATAGCTATCATAAATATCAAAACACCAAGCCATGGAATAAGCACCCAAAGCAAGATAGCTACAAAAAACCCCACAAAAAGACCAGATCTCATATCCTCCACGCCCACCACCACCAACAAGGCAACAAAATAATAAATAAACCACTAACAAAGCAAGCCATGAGCCAACAGATGAGTGAAGAAGCCAAAGCTAAGAGGATCAAGAGTTGTAACCCAACCAACACCAAACAACACATCCAAAATAGCCAAACCAAAATAACCAAGTGAACAATAAAAGAATAAAAAAATAATAGCAGACAAAGCCATAGCCAACCACTTGGTGGAGATCTAAAATAACCAACAAAATAAAAGAAAGGAGCCTGGCAAACAAAAAAAACCCTTCAAATTCCCAAAGAGGCTATAGTGACTATCACTATAAAGGGAAAATGCAAAGACAACAAACAACCAAAGAATGTAGAAATCTCCAAGCCAAACCAGAAAAGAGAGAATAACAACCACCAAAAAATCCAATTCAAAAGGCCACCAAAAATAGCAACAATCAATAACCAACCATAGCAAATCCAATTAAAAAAGGCCACAACAAGATAAAACCATGACAAAGACAAATTTGCGACAACTCTTGAGTTAATATAAGTCTAAATAAGACAACCACATATGATCAAAAGATAGGATACCCATGGTCATTCCACATAATCTTGAATGAAACTTACAAAGCATTTGCTACAATATTCTCTCCTCAAGAAATCTTATAAATGGTAACGACTTGTGCCCTCAAAAATTGAGTTGAGTTCTTTATTTTTAGGTGACTAAGCAAGCAAAATGCCAAAATAAGGCTCCACATGTAAGAATGTAGAATGCATACATAAAATATAGTAAGAATGTAAGTATGTAACTATGTAAGATGACAAGATGAAGCAAATAGTAAAGTCAAAATTTCAAACCAAAATTTTTATATTCTAATATTGCATGCAGATGAAGAATGTAAGATATGTTAATGTCAAACCAAAATTTCAAATCTAGATAGAAACTTGATAATATCAACTATCAAGTAATATACTAATATGTCACCCCAAATGATAAATGGCCTCAAAGTTAGATCATCGACCAAATCATTCCACTATTAATATAAAAAAACCAATCACCAAAGCCTCCATTAATCAATCTCTTTTCAATTTATAGTATCATATCGCCATCCGCCACTAACATAAAATATTAAAACAAAAGCAAAGAAAAAATATAATGTGATGCTACATAGCCTACATTGCGAAAGAAAATAGTTCCAAAATATATACAAACCGTATAGTCACATAAAAATGATCAAATAAATTTATAAAAGTCTCCAAAAATAAAGAGAGCATAACCGAAATGATATCACCGATTTTCATATCGCGGATAAGCTTTCGGTACATTTATAACCAATTTCTTCCACAAGAACATCAAACTGAAATTGCAATAGAAAATGAAACTCATATATGAATAGAAGAGAGAATTGTACTATAAAATAAAAAAAGTAAGATAATATTACCAATGGATCTTTTGATGATTTATATGCCAATCCGCTTTCACTACACCAAAAGCATCTAATGTTCTTGGTGAAATTGAACTTCTATAATCGCTAGTACCACCACCAAAGACTAAAAGTCGATTCAAGCAACGGTGGTTACCGGATGGTAAAAATATCTTTGGCCATCTTTGAGAGATATTTCATCATAGACATTTTCCACCATTCCAAAATGTCAAATTGCATTTCACACATGCTTCATCAAGGTATATCTCCATCGACTCGGTACTAAGAGGCCAAGAGAATCTATGAAGTCATACAAACCCGCCAAATCATCATGTGAAGCATTACCACCTTCAATTGTGTTTCATATGAGAGGTGGATGCTTGTAGCTTTTTCCCATAGGCATATCAACAGAGTAATAAGAGTATAGCTCAAAAAGTTTTTGTTTTACAGTGCCCTTCTTCTCATTCACAATGTGAACATCATATATTTGTTGATAGCAAAAAGTTTCATTCTAGGATCTAAAATGCAAGCAATCAAAAATAACAAGGAACACTCTCAAGACTTATCAAATTTAGTCTTCATGCTACCATGTTTGAAATAAAAATAGACTAGATAAGCATTCTCGATCCAATATTCTCTTGAGAACTAGATTGGGAAGCAATCTAGTAGATAGGATGAACCAAAAAAATTTCAAGAATGCGATGAAAATCAAGCAGCCTCTTACTTTCTCTCAAAATTAACCCAATCTTCTTGAGAGGGCAACCATATATAATTCGATCACAAAGCATATTCAGAAATACATTCTTATAATAAAAGCGACTCTAACATCTTGTATGTGGAGTTCCGAGTTAAGAACATCAATGCAAAGTGTCTTTGATGTGATAAGCCAACTGCTTGCTATCTCTCCAAATTTATGCACCGAGATCTTTTATAAATAAAATAGACTCTCTTACCCTTTCAATTATTGAACTCGATTTCTTTCACCCATCCCGCACCATTAAGTTTAAAATATGACATCGAACATGAAAGAAATCACCCATCAATAGAAAACCATCTTCTAATGAATAAAGCTTTTGATTCGCTACATCATTAGATGATGCATTGTCCAAAGTTATGGTACTAACTTTGTTTTGTAGACCCCATTGCAACAAACTTTAGAAATTGCCTCGTAAATCACCCACTAGAGGAGGATCCAAATCAAGAAACTAATTATCCTAGATTGTAATTTCCAATCGTAACTAATGTAATGCACAAGAAGACACATATAACCAATGATTTTTGATGTCCAGTACTAGAATCAAACTCTCTCAACAACTTTCAAACTTTTTTTCAACTTATCTTTTCGCCTTCATAAACTTTCATACACTCCTCTTGATGCCAAATCTTGAAATTTTATGATAATTTGATTCATCGATTTCATCGTAATATTGAACCATAAATGTTCAACTATCATAAATGATATTCATGAACAATAATCATCTTAAATACAATATTCTTTATTCTAGAATGATCATAAAGTATCTAAACACATAAACTAGATATTGAACCAGCCTCTAAATCCTCATCGGATCAAATAGTTTTGCTTCTTTCCTTTGTTATCAACCTTGCTATAGATTTGATTTGAAGTGTCTACTTAACCAGATGTGGTTCCAGCTTTTTGTTTCACATATGATCACAATAATTACATTTAAACTTCTACACCATTTTTCCTTCTAGTAATTTCACATGTTGCCAAAACTTTATCCGTTTTACCCTTAATCTTAAGTTATTTCACCCACACTCTCATTTTGAGTTGTTGCATTATCATCATAAGTAGTTTGATTCACTTGAACAACTAATAGATTTACTTTGAGAAGGACTTTTCATTGTGTCTATAAGAAATGAAACAAAAGTGATACATAGAATCACTCAAAAAAGCATAAATACCTTGATCAAACTAATTTGAACAACAAATCAATTAATTAAAAAAGATTAGATTAGAAGAAAGATCAAAACCAACCAAATACAAAGACAAATCTAAAGATCTATACAGTATCACACATACAAACCAGCATCATCAACACATGAATAAGAGCATGAAAGCAAACAACCTTGAATGCAAGACCAAATAACCTCATGTATGAGGCAACAAAGAATCAAGAAAGTTGGTACACTACCTCATAGTAACGACATTCAACAGAAAGAGACGCGCCAGAAGGAAACAAATACAATTAGAAATGAAACCAATGGGAAGTATTTCTAATCAATTACAAAGTTTCAACCCGTAAGGGCAACAAAGCAAAGAAGAGTCGAGGGCAATGTGGCATTACGACAAGTGTAATGAGATCAAAACAACATCATCCGAATCGCAAGTTTGTAAAGCCACATTCAACAGCAACAATCGTTACAAACCTGCACAACCCGACCCGTAACCAAAACAACCCCAACATGCTAACTAAAATAATGAAATAAATACAGACAATTGAAACCCCATAAATTGCAAGTACCCCAAAAAAAACAGATACACATGAATGATTAAAGAACCGAAATATCCCCAAATCAACCGCCAAAAACATCCCAAATCCAATAGTAAACCTCAAATAATGGAATAACAAAACAATTGAAATAACCAACATCATGATTCCATGAAATACTTACGTAATCGAAATGAGAATCGAAAGTATTTTCGAGCAAGGAAGCAAACTAAGCACATACAAGGATGTGATCACCACCGATCAAAATCAAGAAACCAAACACTCACGATCGACGTCGACGATATCCTCGAGAAGACGCGCACGCCGCAATGTAAACTAGGACACGGCACGGAGAAGTGAGAACGGGAGGAGAAATAGAGAAGAGAACTGAGAAGTGAGAAGTGAGAAGTGAGAAGAGTCGCGGGTCGGGGCCCTCGGGGGGTCGAGTCGACGAATTAGAATAGGGATTTTAGAGAATTAATCTCGCCCGTCGAATTAATCGGACGGCTATCCGCGCTGTGCTGCCGCCGCTTCAATCCGCCAGCCGAAGGAAGCCACGGGCCAAGTTCAATAAATTCGAAACATTGCTCGAATTTTTTGCTTCGAAGTCGATCTCGATTCGCGATTCAGTCGAAATGATCTTCGAGCTAATTTCACCTACAAAAACACCAAAAGATTCTTTACAAAACTTGGAATAAAAATAAAATACAAAATTACAAAAGGCAACATTTAATATGACAAAATCGAGAAGGTGAAAATATCAGTCACATGACACCAAGAAATTTATTATGAAAAATGAGGAGAATAGTACAAATTTATACTTAACTTGTCTTTACACTTATACTCTATGGCATGCACTCTCCACTTACACTCACTGAATGAAAAGAATTATGAGAAATTGCAAAAAAAAAAATTGTTTTAAGGCTAACTCCCAACTTCAAAAGATCACAACTCTATCCTTCTGTTCTTCGCATGATTTTAGCATCGTAATATTGATGTTATTGAGGACATTTATCTCGATTTTGTAGAATAAATACCTAGGTCCTGCCGCGATGTTATTGTTGCAAATACATCTCGTGAGCTAATGACTCTCTTTAGTATCTTCTCTACTCTAAAGTCAAGGCATCCATGTCATAGTGACGAACAATACTAAAAAAAAAATATACGAGTCCCAAGCTGATCTAAGTGTGCTTACTAACATGCAGAGGTCTATTAATGAAATCCACAAAATCCTAGACATATTGTCCTCCCTCAAGGTGCTTCTCTAAAAGCCAAAGCATTCATGTCATAGTGCGAAGTTACAATACTAAAAATATATATTTACGTCCTAAGCCTGACGTGTGGCGCCAGATCCCCATCTCACCATAGGTCATTAATGAAATTGAGCTCTAAGTCTACAATACATTCATAATCGACACAATCAAGCTATATTATTATAATATAATCATGGAGTGTTATTAATCACACTCAATCAAAAAAGTTTAGATTTAAGTTGACCCAATTAATATGATCTATTTAATTTTTCAGGCAAAGTTTAAAATGATCTAATTTTGACTCACTAACTTAAATTTGACTTGATTTTTAAGCCGTTAACTTGAGATTAACATGATTTTGACCCACAAGCTCAAACTTGACTCAAGTTTGATCTAATTTTGTCTTAAAAGATATGACTAAATGAGTCACGGTGTTGTGTTGAAAGTTGAAAGTGAGTCAAATTTGAGTTGAGATTTTTGACCCATTTATTAAAAATTGAGTTTGGATCAATTCGGTTCAAACCTGAATTAACACCTCTATTTATAGTATTAATAGATATTAGTAATTTATCACAAATTAATACAATTTTTGGGCTTTACATACATAGCACATAATACTTATATATTTATATATCTAGTACCTAAATTTTTTATATTTATATAAATATATTGATATGGCTCTCAAAATATGACAAATCAAAGACAAATCAATGTTTATACGATTTGAGTCAAAACCGACGAGATCAAGACTTAAAATATCATTGGAATCTAACATCAATTAAATCTCAAAATCTCAAATATGGAATGTTTATAAATCGAAGGCTCTCGATAGGATCTAATGAGCCTAAGATCTCATAATTCCAACTTCATTTGGGCATCCAAATTCTCAAAATACATCAAATTATCAAGGAATCATCCTGATCGAGAGGGTAGGCCTTACATGAATTTAATCCCTCCCATCTATAAATTCATTCCTCACACCAAAGTAAAAGTGAAGAAGAAGAGGAGTCAAACAAGAAAAGAAGTGTCAAGAAGAAAGAAGAGAAGAGTAAAGAAGGAAGAAGAAAGAAGGAAGAAAGAAAAGAAGGAAAGAGTCCAAGCAAAGAAAAAAGGAAGAGTCCAAGCGAAGAAGAGGAAGAGTCCGAAAGCAAGGAAGAAGAGGAAGAGTCCAAGCAGGAAGAAGGAAGAACAAAAAAGGAAGAAAAGGAAGAGTAGAGAAGAGGAAAAGCCCAAGCTAAAGAAGAGAGATGCTTGAAGATCCTCCAGCAAGATCGACCCCTCAAGATCAGACTCCCGCGCTTACCATCAACCACCCACCTACCCACCATCGTCACTAATTGTCTCAGATACCCGGACCCCAAGATCTCCACCTCATCAAGAATACTACACATCATTACAGCTTATTATTCCTCTCTCATACAATTCAGTAATCCGTTACTGGAAGACTTTGTACTCAAAGATACATAGTGGAAGTTTTTTTCTGCAGACTCGGGTTTTTTCCCTCTTTCGAGGTTTCCACGTTAAAATTTGAGTGTCCTGCTCGCTTTAATTATGTATTTAATTAATCGACAAGGCACAGAAACTTTCACTCTCTGACGATTTTCACGCAACACATATAAATCTTTAATATTACACCAAAAATAGCATCATTATTAAAATTCTAAAATAAATGCATCTTTTAAAGCATAAAAATATTATATTTATAATTATTAAATTTCAGATATTAGATATATAAATGTATATAAATTATGTATTATGTATATAAATTTTACTTTAATTTTAACTAAAGATCAAATCAACGCTATTTGATGATCAAATATAGAGTCAATTTTGATTGTAGGATGGCTTGATTTAATTTGAGCGACTTTAAAAAAAAATAGTAAATGATAAATTTTAAAACATAAGATATAAATTTATGATTCTAAAAAATAATACTTTTCTATTAATGATTAGGTCACGGTTTTTTTTTTTTAAACATGCATTACTTGCAAACATCGATTTTAGAAAAATAAAAATAAAAAGGAAAGAAAAAAGAAGTTCATCAATTAATATTTAATGTTTTAAGACATTCTTAATTTATATACTTCGGATTTTGAAAATATTTATTTTTAAATGATTTGAGTAACACGATTTTATTCGGAGCCAGCTCAATAACTTCAATTCAAATAAGACCTGGAAAAAAGAGTAATTACTTAGTAGGCTCATTAATTTAAAAAAATATATCAATAAATTTTTAAATTTATTTTTGATCTTCAAACTAAATTCGCATCCCAAAATTTGAATATTTTATAGTCGATTTATATATTGAGACGGGCTTTCCAAAGCCCAATTTTTTTTGGGGGCATTTGAGTAAATTTATAAAAACTCACATATTTTAAAGGTTTTTTTTGGGGCAGCTCTTATTATATAAAAAAATAATGATAGATAAAAAAAATTATTAATTAAAAAATTATAAATAGTCAGATCAAATTAAAAATACAAATTTTTCATAATAGATTTCTAAAAATACAATTAAAATAGAGAATTTAATGATCGTCAGATCAAACGGCGCAGAAAAGTCAAGTTTCAACTATTAAAGATACCTTTAATGTAATTAATTAAAAGCCACATGGCATATTGGATCCAACCACAAATTTTATTATATCAAATTCGGTTAAATTGAAAATTTTAACTTAAATTTCATTTAATTTCATTATATTATAACAACATCATATATAGCTGCTCAATAAATCTGTTCAAATATTTATGAAGTCATAGAAAAATTACATATGAGAGATTATATTATTTGGAAATATTTTTATATAAATTTAAAATATAATTTGAAGATGGAATTTAGTTATAAATGATCGTCAGCGAGGAAAACTGGCTATTAAAATTTAAAATATATTTTGGGAATTTAGTCCATGGGCCTACTAAACTAATTACTCTTACTTACTGACTAATTTCAATTGAGCTGACTATTTAAATGGAGTTGGCTCAAAATCAAATCGAGAGACATATTCCTAAAATCGGAATTATATGTTAAATTAAGGATGTCCAATGATGGCTATAATTGAAGGGGATCTTGCCAAACTACTAGCTCTCTAAGCCTTCTTATGATTAAAAGGAATTTCATAAGAAGCTTTTATAGGTAGGAGTGTATTTTGATTAAAACCGAACCAACCAACCAAATCAATTTTTTGAATTGGTCGGTTTTATAAATTTCTTTTGATTTCGGTTTTGATTTGAAAATTCGGTTTTCGGTTTTCGCCGGTTTTATATTATCTTAATCCGATTAAACCGATTAAACCGAAAATAGCTAAAAAATCAATTTTTTTTTCGTTTCTTTAAGAAAATTCTTCTCAAAAAAGCAATTTCAATGATAAATTTGTATATTATTAGTATCATTTGTTAAAGAGTTATTTAATTTTGTATGAAATGATTTAATAAAATTCTTTGATTAATAATTATTATAGTAATTATATTTTTAATTTTCTGTTTTTCTAAACTAACAGAATCCTTTCGGTTTGGGATCGATTTGTGATTGATTAAACATCGGGTTTCTATTCGATTTAAAACCCAATTTAACAAATTTCAAACCGATACCCAAACCGAATTGGAATACTTAGGAATATCATCTTTACATGGACTTTAAGAGGGCACAATAACTAATAAAGATTTATATTATCTAAAAATTCATAAGTGGGTGATAAACATACGGGAACTAGAGGATATGAAGATGGATAAAATTCTCTTTATCGAAAAAATCCTATAGTGCATAACAAATTAATCTTGGGATTATAATTAATATTGCTTAAGGCCCATATCAATAATTCTTTATAAGGGGACCATAATATATTTATCCAAAAAATTCTAGACGAAACATCAAATTATCCATAAAATCTATAATGTTAGATGAGTTTTTTTTTCTTGAAATTCTCAAGAAGGTTATATTCATGAGTGCAAAATAATTCTTACTATTCTGACTCCAATTGATCTAGACATTATACATCCTCTCAACTTTCTCCAACTATTGTAGGACTTATAATTAGAGCACAATCTTTATGATTGTTCAAGAGCATATTTGGGTTCAATTTTCTTTTATATTTTTTTTACTTTTTTTTATGTTTTTTAAAAATATATTTATTTAATATATTTTTATTTTTTTAAAAAAATAAATCATATTATCTTTAAAATACTAATAATAACTTTTAGATATTTTGAATATTTTAAAGATAAATATCACTATCAAACATATTATATTTGAATCAAAACATTGATGTAAGATATGACACATTTTTTTCATACTCAAAAGAAGTTATAATAAAAGCATCATTGTGAATGTGTCTAAATATGCAAAAAATTATTGTTTGCTCAACATAATTTCAAATGGAACCTTTTTGGGTTGCTTTACTTGACTGATGAGAGTTACCTTATAAGAAAAGGAGTCACAAAAGACATGGAAACAAAATCATGATAGTAACAAGTAGGCAAGGGATCAAAATACTTCAGTTATGAAGGCTGAATTCCTTATAGGTGAAATATATCATAATGAAGAAATAAGTGAAAGAACGTGCGCTTATTCTCATTCACCTATTATTTTCAATGTTCAATACATGCTCATCATTGGAGATAATCAAGCAACTAACATCATAACACCTCATTCTACGTGACAAGACCTACCTCCTATCAACCTCCAATTTGACCCTCTAATCCATGCACCTTCAAATCAAGTTGACTATACACAGGGCTATAGTGTGAACAATTACAATCTTTGAAAGATATTTAGCTAAGTGGTTATGACATTTGTAATCTTGGCAAGCTTGAGAAAGTCTTAGGAAGAGGCATAAGTTTTGTAAAGGAAAGAATCATAATAGTTGCCACATCAAGAGAGATTGTAATGGATGTAAAAGTCTCAAAATGTTGTAAAGCATGTCATTCAACACAATCACAAAGCAAGTTGTGATAAACAAAACCATTAGTAAGCAACTAAACAATGAATAATGAAAGATGAAATAACTCGAAAAGAGAAAATTGCCTAAATGCACTTAAGAACAAAAAAGGTTGTGTAAGATGTTTGGGGAATAGATAAAAGCTAAAGAGATGGCATTAAAAATGATCATTCACAAGATAAAAGAATAAATAGCCCAAAAGATGGATAAAATTGCCTAAAAAGTAGAAGACACGTGAACCATGAAGCTAAACTTAGCTACAACCATCTTGTAATCATTGCCCTAAATAGGTCCTCAAAATTTCAATAATTTTAATAATGATAAGGATAAATGAATCATTAAAAGAAGTGTGTACTAAAAATATTTTATATAGACATAAAATATTATTTTAGAAGACATTTTATTCTATCAGACAACTGAATTAATACATTTATGACACGACAAAAATATCCTCATTATGAGCATTTTAGCTATTTTAATTTCATTAAAAAAATCATCAACAAATAAATAAAGACTACTAAAAAGTTAAGAATGAGTGGAATTAGATTTTTTTTTTTGAATAAATGATAAAATTTTTATGAATATAAGTGTCCATTCAATGACTGATTAATAATATTATATGTGTTGATATAAATAATTAATTTTCACATTAATTTTGCATTTTTAAAAATTTTACAAGATAGTATATTGCGCATAGATTTTTTTTTTGGTTACATTTTATTTATAAAACAGTATGATAAATTTAAATTAATAATCTTATATATATATATATATATATATATATATATATATATATATATATATATATATATATATATATATATATATATATATATATATATATATATATATATATATATCAAAATGAGCTAACATTGCGCGTTTAAGATTCATGATGTAGCCTGCACAATCTCACGCTTTCAAATTATAATTAGCATATAAGGGCTGGTCCTCTTCAACATTGACAGTTTCACGGATTGTACTTCAAAGTTCAAACATCTCAGGCCACTCATCGTTCTGATGGCGTCGCAAATTGCAATCGTTCATCTATGCCTGTGGGCTCCGAATATTTGTCATCAACCTCTCAATGAAGAGAGTATGATTAAATATCGGTGAAATTTTCAGATGGCAAATGAAATAGTAAATAAGACACTACCTAGAGATGTCGCTTTTATTTTGTGAGGTGATTCTGTTCAGATTCTATAAAAGCATCTATAAGCATTACCCTCTCAATATCGGAGAACTTCGATTAAGCTAATCGTTAGACGCTAAAGATATAAGAAGAAAAGATACTGAAGTTTGAAATTTGAATTTATAAAATTCATTATGTTTAACTTAAATGATGGTAGGGAACGACGCGATCGATCCCATGATTCTCATCCCTACCGTCCCATTCCTACCTAGTCTAATGAATGACCCAACCCCAAGGATTCTTCACTACGGCCATGCCATCCAAGGAACCTTATAGACCTGGAGTGGTGTTTCTCTGAGATGATAAGCTTAATTCTACCTTAGTTGATAGAGGGTTTTTTGCCCTATCAAGTGTGCTATATAATTCACAAATCAAGGTACAGAGTCATTTAGGAGCATAAGGGCTATATGACCGAATATAATCGTCATTTGATCTAATCCACCCGACCGGGACTCTGCCATAACTACATCATACGTGGAGTCTCAATTTACGTAGCAAAGGACACGCCACATCCTTGCTTGCATCAGATTGACAAGAACATAATTACTTGATTTGACATCGGTTTTTTTGAAGCTAGTTTTTCTTAATTTGTGATATCCACAAAACAGTAAGATTTTGGCTGATTTTACTTTAAGTTTTTAAAAATTGAATTTCATTTAAACATTTTTAGATTGGTATAAAGCACGCTTTGATGGTAAGATCCTCCATGAAATCTCATTCAACACGTACCATCATCTGAGTATCAATGATTTCGAGCATTCATACTATAATTTAATAATTTTATTTTGAGATTAAACCCCTCCGATTGAAATTTACAATCAGCACAATCATCATCGGGGTCAACTTTGTCGACTTTGCTCATTTACTAACAAAGGATCAGGTCTATGACCTCTATTCATGAATTTGGATTTGAGATGATTTAACATAGATACTTTGAAAATTTAGATAATAGTAACTCCCTTAAATGAAATTCTCTTTTTGGTGATTGAGCATTTGATTTAGAATTAATTCTATCAACTCCTATTTTGCAATGAGGATTGAATTGATTAAGTGTGACTTACGACTTCACCATTTAGATAAAGCGATCCAATTGATTATTTAATTTATTGAATTTTGAAAATTATGAAATGCATGTTTTGTTTTATGAGACATAATAGATTTTGAGTTTAATTAGAAACGCACTTCTCGAGGCAATTATATTCCAATTTACATAATGTGCTATGCATGTATGATTTATCTCATTAGTCACATGAATCTCGAAGCAATGAGTAGAAGTTTATGATTTCTTCAAAATGCATGTCATAATATTCTTGAAATTATTGTTAGTCATCCCAATTCATTGGATGTATATCCTTATCTTGAAATACATGCTCAATTAATTTGCAGCTCTAAGTTGTTTGCATGTATATCAACATAATAATTTAGGCATCAAACTACCTCAAGATATGTGATAGTCTTGATCTTTTGGATTAGTCACATTTATCAAAGAGCTTTCAAGTTCATCACAAATATCAATCAATTAATTCGTTCATGTTAAAAAATCATGTGATGTGAAAATTTACCAATTAATAAGTTTATCTCATGCTCATTGCAAATGATCAATTCATATTCTTGCTCTTGAGCTATCAAGCCCTATGTAAGCTCTTCAAATTCAATTGGGCTTAGTTAAAATCACATCATACAACAATCCCAATGTCCATTGAGTAAGTCATTTTCAAATATATTGATGAATTGTTGAGTCCTCCATAAGTGTCATTTGAGTTTGATTATTGCAAATTAATTTTTATTTTAGGAGTTTGTATTTTGATTTAATACTAATTTCGACTTCAATTTTGGTTTCAAATGTCTTTTATCATCAACATTTTGATGAAATTTCAGCAATACCTCCTCTCACGGGGAGATTTCTACTAAAGGTCTACCCACCCCTAAAAGCATGGGTGGTGTACAAAGTGCCGTAAGCTCCAACCTACCCGTCTAAAAAGATGCGCATAGGCTCTTCGAACACCTGCATAAAAAATTAAATATAATACATAAAAGTCACTAGCAAATCCAATTATCTTATCAGCCTTAATTGCAAGACTCGGCTAACTGGATTTATTAACCAAAAAATTTCCTTGCTAGTATGGCTGCCATCACTATCTCTGTAAGATGCTCACTTCACAATCTTTCTTGACATATTCATCATTGGTTCTTGCTCATAGTTTTGTTCTCCTTCCCAGCAATCCTGTTTGGGTTTCTATGAGAGAATATATATATATATATATATATATATATATATATATATATATATATATATATATATATATATATATATATATATATATATAATTTGTAATATCATCAAAGGACAATCTTCTGGAGAATTAACTTTTCTTCTTTTTATAAAGGAAAACCTTTATTTTGATACCTTGAAGGTTGTGCTCAGCCTTAGCTTCTCTACGTGAATGCAACCCAAATCAATGTTACACATGGGACAATGATCAACATCCTCATCAGTTAGGCTGTCCAAAATGCACTTCCTACAAAATATATAGAGGCTTTCTGAGATGGGAATGGCATCCTTGAGCAGCTCGTTGCACAGTGGAAACATTATGAATGTTGATAGTAGCTTCCTCTTCATCTCAACCACATAAAGAAAGACCATAAATCTCCACTGCATGCCAACGGCGACTTTCCATGATTTCCAGAGAGTTCGGCGATCAACATTATCTTCCCGATTTTCTTTTCAAGGAGTCCTCGGCAAGGTCATAGATAGACTTGAGCTGAGTTTGGAGCGTGAATTTGGGGGAGTGAAGAGGCATTGAGCTGTGTGAAGCGGAGCTTGGCATGCATGAGGGTGGCCGATGGTTTTGTGTGGAGAGCAAAGAGGTGGTGAGCTGTGTGAAGCGGAGCTTGGCATGCATGAGGATGGCCGATGGGTTTGTGTGGAGAGCAAAGACGTGCTCGGCGTCAAACGTGGCTAGACGGATCGTCCCTGGAAGCTTTGGTAGAGGAGGCCGGCGGATGAGGGGGTGAAGGATTAAGCGGGCAGACCATAGGCGGAGGTTTGCCGGAGGGATCTGCTGCAGTGGGGTTCAGCGACAGCGTAAGAGGAAGTGGTGAGCTGAGAGGGGTTTGCTGCATAGAGGAGATGAGGACGAGGAGAAGACAGCAGGAAGGTTCACCGGCTGGCTGGTTTGGCGTGAATAGCTGGGACAGAAGGATGGATCACTGTAAGTGTGGATGGCTCAAACTCTAAGTGACGGGAGACGGAGTTTATGTAGTTCGGCTGGTGGGACGTTCGCCAAAGGCAGAAAGCAGAGAAAGGGATTAAAGGGAAGGGCCGTGTCCAATCTCAACGACTCATTTTTTTTGTTTATGGCTGGAAGAATTATTACGTGCTGAGGGAGCTGAAACGAGATGGGATTAATTGTATGACACTCGACGGACAAGCGCCGACTTCAGCACAATATCTGGAATTTAGGAGATACGAGATAATAAAGTCAAAAAAAATACTCTGATTAAATTAAACTGATTTATATTTATCTTTAAGTACTTTGAAATAGAAATTAAATTTTAATTTAATGTATATATATATATATATATATATATATATATATATATTATTTAACTTGGGTTTTAATTTAACTTTAATCTGAATTAAATTGACAACTTTAATATTTATAATCAATTAAAATTTAATTATATTATTATTATTATTATTTTATAATGATATCATCAACACTATTTTTTTTTTTAACTTCTTCATTGAGCATCTCGAATTTCATGCCATCTCTCCAGCACAATTAATCTTTTCATGTTTCACACCAATCTGTTTCATAAATAGACATCATTTGAGCAATATGGGTGACTGTTGAAGTGAATTTATTTGATGAATAAATATCATTTGAACAACTTAGATGATTCTCGTAATAAATTTAACTTATTTTAAGTGATATTTTACTCATAGCTTAAAAAATAAATAAATAAATAAAATATTTCACTCATAGCTCATTATTCTCATCATTTGCTCCATCGTACTTGCTTGTATGATATATATGATGGTCAACAATGCCTTCCCGCCATTTATAAACGGCTTCCCTTCCCAGCATCAAAAATACAGATCAAAAGCTAAGATTCATAGAACCCCTGGAGCAGAAAGAAAACAGGTCAGCGAGATATCATACGAATAAAATGGCCGCACTATCAGCTCAGAGCCTTCGACCTTCACTCTCTATACCTTCGCAGCTCGCACCGTGCCGTGGGAGATGGCGAGCAAGCCCTCACGTTCCTCGGGACCCGAAGAACAAACCTCTTGCTCTTCCGAACCTTCAATCTCTCATCACATTAGAAGAACTGAACATGTTAAGAGAACAGTCGAATATCAAGACTAACAAGTTAGCTGCTCAAGAGGAGCAGGACAACAACTTAATCACCATCAAGCTCCTTGCCATCGCCGAGACAGCCGCAGACCGCGCAGAAATGCATGCCATCATAGGCGAGCAGCGCAACAATTGGAACCACCTCTTCCTCCACTCCATCAACTCCATCACCCTCACCGCCTCTCTCATGGCCGCCATCGCCACCATCCCCGAAACAGAGGGATCTCTCCCCCTCAACCTCTCCTCTGCTGTCCTCTTCACTTCAGCAGCCGGGCTAATGCTGCTCGTCAACAAGATCCAGCCTTCGCAGCTGGCAGAGGAGCAGCGGAATGCTGCCCGCCTCTTCAAGCAGCTGGAAAGATCAATCCACACAAGTCTCAGCTTGGGCTCCAGTACTTCAAGTGAATCTGATGTGGAAGAAGCCATGGAGAAGGTTCTCGCGCTACAGAAGGCGTACCCGCTTCCTTTGCTCCCGGGAATGCTCGAAAAATTTCCCAAAGTAGTCGAGCCCACCAAGTGGTGGCCAAAGCAGAGGCGACCTCGACGGAGACAAGGAGTTGCAGAAAATGGGTGGAGCTGTGAGATGGAAGAGGAGATGAGGGGAGTTTTGAGAGTTCTAAAAGCCAAAGATGAGGAGCAGTACGTTAGGCTTGGGCAATTGGTTCTTAACATCAACAAGTTCTTATCTCTTGCCGGCCCTCTGTTCGACGGAGTTGCTGCGGCCGGAGCTGCTTCTTCCATCGGCGGAAATGGCCATGGCTCTTTGCTGGCGGTGGTCGGAGGAGCGCTCGCGGCGGTGATGAACACATTCGAGCACGGGGGGCAGGTCGGGAAGGTGTTCGAGCTGTTTAGGAACTGAGCGGGATTCCATTGGAGGTTAGAGGAGGAGATTGAGTTCAATTTGGGTGAGGAGGAGGAGATGAGGGAACAAGGAGAGATCTTTGAGGTCAAGATGGCCTTGCAGCTTGGAAGGAGTCTATCTGAGCTCAGACGACCGGCTCTTTATTCGGCTCCTTCATCCGAAGATGGAGAAAATATTACGTCAGTGCACGTAGTTTACGCGGACTCTAATCCCAACGTTAGTTTTTTCTCGTAGCGCTTTAACCGCTATAACACACCGTCGGCCGCTTATCCTTGCCCGACTACCGACCCGAGCATCGTTGGAATGCGAAGAAATTTAAAAGAAATATATAGTTATGGGTGTGTTTTTTTCTTGCAACCGAGCTCAGAGAAGAGAAAATCTTTTTTTTTACGAAAGAACCATGAAGAAGATGAGAGAATTTGGAATTTATGGCCTTGAAATAAATGGCGGATGTATTAAATAAAATTCATCGATAAATTTTCTCAACCGTTGTATTATAATTTATTTACTTTGTTAGTGTTATTCCTTGAAATTCTTTTATTTAATGTATATTTCTGGGATGTTTGGAGTTCTTTGCAATAGGACTTTGCTTGAGGGATTTTTTGCATCTCTTTCAGATTTGTATGATTTTTTTTTTGAATATTTTGCTTATTTTTTGTCCGGATGGAGAGAATATGGTCATTACATTCCGGTAGAAACAATTTTCTTTGGCATGTTTGGAGAAATATGTTCATTACAATCCATCACGAATAATTTGGTGGCTGTTTGGTTATTTTTTTAGTATTATTTTGCATTTGTACTCTCTTGAGAGTGCATATGATTTTTGGACATTTTCTCCAGTTTCTTTGGAGTGGTTGTTGAGATTATTTTCATTATTCTCTGTACTCTCTGTACTTCATACTCTCTATACTCTCACTCTACGTACTGCACTATTTAGATTCTCAGACTATCCCCTGAGAGTCTGAGCATTTTGGTCTTTTTTTTTTATTTCTTTGGCATGTTTGGAGGAAATATGTTCATTCGGCACAATTTGGAGGCTGTTTGACTGATTTGTTAGTGTTTTCAGATTCGACTTTTATACTCTTATGAGATGATTTTTTTAGTCCATTTTTTCGTTCTGCTGGTTGTTGAGATTAGGTTCAATACATTCTATTGGAAGCAATTTAGCAGCTGTTTGGATGGTTTCTAGGAGATTTTTATATTTGTACTCTCTGTACTCTCATGAGAGTATAGATGATTTTGCTAATATTTTTGCAATTTATTTGGCCTATTTGTAAGAAATATGTTCATTACAATCCATTAGTAGCAATTTTGTAGGGTGACTTGGTTAGTTTTTATGGTTGTTTCTTGAGGTTGGAGAAGGTTATGGAGACATGGCGTGGAATAAACATGACGAAGACTTCATCCGATTGTTCTTGTTGTTACACCAATTCTAAAACAAGCAGTTATATTTTATACAAGAAAGCTTTATACTATGTTTGAGGAAGAATTTTTGCATCGAGTTGGAGGCCTATCTGTAACTGTATCAGATGACAGCCCCATGGAGTATTTGGTGAGAAACTTAAAGAATAAAAATTCATCCAAAATATGGACCATTTCAATGGAACTACCATGTAACTTGTCGTGGTAAGAAATTTGAAATGATGGGATTACTTTGTGTTATCAGACGAGTTCTTAGTCAGGAAGATGTAGTACGCATTCCGGATAAGTATCTTCTCATGCGATGGTCTCCCAAAGCAAAGAGGGATATTTACATCGATAGTGCATATAAAAAATCAAGAGATGTAGAAGGATGGAAATGCTCGCATTATTTTTTTGGAATCACATTAATCGATATGCATATCAAATAAGCATTATAACGCGGATAATAATAGTAGAGGACTATACTTCAATCCTTAAAAAAATTATACGATGATGTTGACTCTATAATAAGTGAGAATTCTCTTCCATTTGACAGAGCAGCTAAGAAGAAGTCAACCACAACAGACAAGGAAAAAGACATCTTAAAAGATCCAGTTAAGCAACGTACAAAGGGTATTTCTAACGCAAAGCTTAAGGGATATTGGGAGAGATCCAAGAAAGCCAAGAATAATTCTCTATTTGCCTCTTAATTTTTAGTATTTAAAATATTGTTGTTAATCTTTTAACCATCCTATTTTTATTGTTACAGAAACCAAAGTACAAATTGATAGTGTCCGTAGCGTGTTTGTCACCCATTACAACACCTTTCTCTTATGTTATTTTTTGAAAATGCACATGCACACATCGATCTTTAAAATCATTATTAATATGTTCTCGAATTCAGCTCAACAATCGTCAATCGGTGAAGGTACACTAAGTTGATGATGGATATTATTACGAAAATATTTCAATACATGATATCATTTAGTTATGTGTTCTTATTTGTGCAATCATTTTACGTAGAGACAAAGAGTAGAAGGTACATAACTTGCTTGAAACCAAGAAGGTCCAAATGGACTTTAATATGGGTCAATTATTTTCTGCTTGATTTTTTACCTCACTATGTTGTTTGTTGCTCTTAAAGCGGCGATTTAACCCCTATTAAGGACTTTGTAATCCTTAGACTATATAAAATTTCTCATATTTTACCAAATTGCAGTTTCTGATTGATGAGTCTACCTTGCTTATGAGGATGAGCTGATTTTCATTGCATGTATTACATAGTTTGATATATACTCTATAAAGTACTATATATTTTATGAAATGATTTTTATTGTATGCATTACAATTTTTGATAAACCCATATGTTTCTATGAACAAGTTTAGTAGAAGCCGAAGAAAAAAAATTCTGTAATTAAGATGATATTAGTACTGATGATATTAGTTTAGTAATTATTTATAAATTTATCAATAATATTAATTTAATTCAGATGATACTTTCAGTTATTACATTATTTGAAAAATTTCTCATCTTAAAATATTGCTTTGCTTTCAAAATTTAAATTTCGAATAAGGCGTTGGTAAAGCCTCATCATCGACGGTTTATTATGTATTTTATGCACATGTTTCAGTAGAAAGTAGGTTTTAAGAAGCATGATTTCGACTGGTAGAAAGTAATTTTATGCATTCACAAAATTCTACCACATTTTTTAAAGATCATAATTTCCTTTATTAAAGTTAAGTTTAATAATCACCCACTTATATTACGTTCATATGCTAAGTAGTTCATATTGCTTCTCCTGCATACTTTCAGATTGAGGCATTCTGAATGTAGCTGAGTATAACGTAAATTTTAGATAATGTAAATTTTAACTTCTTTTTCAGTTGATCCAAATTTAAAATATGATATAATTTTAATATCAAAATTAAGCTTATTTTCTTCAAATAAGTAAAGAAATCATCATAGAATCGTAAACAATATTATATCCACTATCCATGAGTAGAGAAGAGTACATAGAGAGTCTAGAGAGTACAGAGAGTACAGAGAGTACAGAAAGTATAGAGTACAAAGAGTACAGAGAGTATAGAGAGTATAGAGAGGGTTCACATGCAAAACTGCTCAGAAAACTCATAAAAAAGCAACCCAGGAGTATCCAACTTGCTTTTAGGTTATAGTGAACAATTAATTCCTCATCCGCAAAGCAAAGTGGAAATGGGAAAAATGAGCAAATAATGTACTATGAGGAGAATACAAAGAGTTAATAACACCTCAAATATTCTTATACCTTCAAACTACCAGAATGGCAGTGAGAGTACAGAGAGTACAGAGTACAGAGAGTGAGAGTACAGAGAGTAATGTGAGAGTAGTATAGAGGGTATATAGAGTATAGGGTTCACATGCAAAATTGCTCAGAAAACTCATAAAAAAACAATCCAGGAGCATTCAAAATTGCTAAAGAAAATTGAAGAAAAATAGATGAAATACTCTGCTAATAATAAACTGCCCAGGAGAGTACAGAGAGTATAAATGAAACACATCCCAGTAAAGCATTCCAACGTCAACCAAATTCTATGTTCTCTAATAAAAGATTCAAAGCCCCAAAGATATTGAAACAAAATAAAAGAAATACCCTGTACAATTATTTTCTACTTATCAAACTTTAAATGTACGTTCTTAGCTTGGCTTTTCATTCCCAAACAAAAGATAGCATGAACTCTAAAGAAATTCATCTTCTTCGCCAATCTTGGTGGTCACCGCAAGTGGGGATTTCAATCATCCATGTATTTTAAAAACATCCCACATAACACCGCTATCTTGACTGGTAACCCACTCACCATTATTTCGATTGGTCATTTTGTGAGATCGCCACAAAAAGACTGATCTTCAATAAGATTTGATTCAAAAGCAAGAAGTATAGTCAATAAGAGGTTCCAAAAAAATAATAGAAACCAAAACAACAATTATAATCTCGTGAAGAATGGCCTTATGGGTTGGTTTTGATAATGAGTCATAAAAATACCAAACCCTAGCTTAATATGCCCAACCAGAGTGTCTAAAGGTCGATTATATATAATTGAAGAGTAGTCAAATACACACCGCACATATGTGGATGAACATTTTGCTTTCCTTGTGTATGTCATATTTTGCATAGCTCTGTAAGAAAAGAAGAGAACATTTATAAATTGTTGCTTTCATATATACAAACAAGGATTGAATCGTAATACACTACATATCTCAGGTAACTTACCCAAAGGCAAGCATGAGATGTACAAATGGGGACATACAACCGGAAATGAGTACTCTCGCAAGTAAGAAGGGAAGGCATCGCGCATCCGAGATACCGATCCGCAACTCATCGACCCTCGTAATAATGATATTCCTGAAATACATCACCCCAAGTGAGAAATAATTGAGCTTAATTAAATGAATAGATTATTTTATGTATGAAGGAGTTGATTGAAGATTGACTTACTGTCCTTGAATCGAGCATGACATGTCAATAAGATGGAGCATCGCAAAGTGTAATCTGGATGAGAAGTCAACAAATGATGTGCACCGCAATGAAATTACCGACGCATGAAAAGTGATGAATTAAGGATCAATCTACCGAGATGATTCATACCTGACCGATGCTCCTCCACCACAACGATAGTGTCCATCATCGACCTTTATTGGCTCATCTTTGTGAACCTATAAAAAATTTAGTGAAATCTATTTCTATTATCTCAAATTTAAAAGAAAGTAACTTAATACCTCTACTTCTCATCTTGAGTGGAGGCCACCACATCACTTATTCTTGCTCGTGACTTCCTGTAAGTGTGTGTGAAGGGGGAACAATGCCTTTCCTCTTCCTTATCTATCGAGCCTTCACCACGCTCAATGCTATCAAAGGCTTTGAGCATCTTCATATTGGAGGCCTCCACAATAGCTTCCCTACGGACTCAACAGGCTTCCCTAGTGGAGGCTACCTGGCTTCCCAAGTGGAAGTATCCATAAGGGGCAGAAGTTGCCTCCACAGAGACTCCCCCTCCACAGGGGAAGCTCCTCCTGTAGCCTCCATGTGTGCCCGCCTCCCTCAAGAGTTCCCCCTGGTGGTGACCTCCACAGAGCTTCCCCACAGGGATGGTGGTAGGACCCCACCAAAGAAGAACCCTCGATAGAACCAAGAAATCAATCTCATCCATTCTCTCTCCATTGTTTGAAAAGAAGATATTATATCTTTCAAGTCCCTAAAACCTAAGTATCCTCCACCGCAAAGCCTCTGGGGGTAGCAGAGGGCGTGCTGATACACCGGATGGGGAGAATATCGAGGAGAGATATATGGAGATTCAATGAACTCAACTGGATGTTATCTGCTCAACATGCATGTATGTCAGGGAAAAATGATTCAAGGAGCCAGGTCTCCTCTTCTGATATGTCCTTGAATGAAAGGCAGACCTGTGTTAAACCGATAAGAAAATGTGATGACTACAACATAAATAAATACATAATTATATGAACTAAGTGATATTATTATATGTCACCTGGTGTCCTAAACCAAGGCTTCATCTGAAACTTTATTTTGCCATCGCAACATAATGCGTTTGGAGATGGCGGCCTCATGATGCTTATGTGCTCCGCCTGCATCTACAATTAATATTTATGTAAGTTAACTTCAATGCATCAAATAATACATAATCAAAGATATAAAACATACCATAAGAAGAGTGACAAAGCCACCATGTACCCGTGTCTTCTGTATGAATCTTTGATGTAATACCATCAAATTATGAAACTAGAAGCCCAAATGCCCGCTTGTATTCAAAGAAATTTATCTATGTCATCTAGGCAATCAATTTTGATGCCACCCTATAGTTGTGATATACAAAAAAAGATTTGATAAAGAATGTACATAATCAGACAAACCGTACATGTGCAACGAAGCTATCCAGATGCTCAAGCATAGTCTTATAGTCCATCAACTGAATCAAGGACATGGATTTCGCCATAAGACCTTCTCCCTCTCCTTGGCATCCCTACAGAACTTCATCGGGGTGAAAGGAATGCACCCACCCGTAAAGAAAGCTTGCTTCTCTATCTCCCAAAGAAGAAGATTGAGGTAATGGCTATTGAGTCTTGTCAATTCGTGGAGTCTAATGAATTGATGCATGATGAAGCCTCTTTAAAATGTCAATGACTTCATCAAGAATCATGTTGTAATATTATCAACACGCTCTAACGGTGGTAGCTCCTCAAGTTATCCTTTTCCATGGTAAACTTCAAAATGAAAAGCCGCTAATGAAAGCGTATGTAAATCAACCATGAAAACCAATCGCCTCCAAATTATTCCCAATTGATTTGTAATGAACATATTTCCTCCAACAAAGAAACTAAAAAAAAATATCCATAAATTCTATACTCTCAAGAGAGTACAGAGAGTACAGATGCAAAATAACACTAAAAAACAACCAAACAAATTTCCAAATTATCCTCGATGGATTGTAATGAAGATATTTCTCCAACAAAGCCAAAGAAACAGAAAAATGACTAAAATGCTCAGACTCTCATGAGAGCAAAAGAGTACAAATATAGAAATCCTCCAAACCATCCAAACATCTCTCCAAATTACTTAATAAATGAACATAACTGAATAACCAAGCCAAAGAATGGAAAAAAATGTCCATTAAATCTCAGATTTCAAGAGAGTGAGAGTACATATACAAAATAACACTAAAATCTAACCAAATAGCCTCCAAATTGTTCATGGATTGTAATGAACATATATCCTCCAAACAAAATAAAAGAATAAAAAATGACCAAAATGCTTTTATGAGAGATAGAGTACATATGCAAAATCTCTAAAACCATTAAAAAACCTTCCCAAATTGCTTCCAATGTAATGTAATGAACATAATCAACAACCGGCCAAAGAAACGGAAAAAATATCCATTAAATTGTCTCAGATTTCAAGAGAGAGCGAGTATGCAAAATAACACTAAAAAACTGACCAAACAGCCTCCAAATTATCCCCGATGGATTGTAATGAACATATATTCTCCAAAAAGGTCAAAGAAAAAAGAAAAAATGACCAAAATACTCTATACTCTCATGAGAGTACATGCAAAAAATCTAAAACCATCCAAACATCCTCCAAATTAATTCCAATATAATGTAATGAACATAACAACAGCCAAAAAAAACTAGAAAAATGTCCATATACTCTCAAGAGAATACAGAGTACAAATACAAATAACACTAAAACCAACCAAACAAATTTCCAAATTATCATGGATTGTAATGAACATATATCCCAAAGCCAAAGAAATAGAAAAAATGACTAAAAAATGCTCAGACTCATGAGAGTACAAAGAGTACATGTAAAAAATTCTAAACCATCCAAACCAACCAAATTTCCACTAGAATGTAATGAACATAATCAACAACTGCCAAAAAAAAAAACGGAAAAAATGTCCATAAATATACTCTCAAGAGAGTACGAGAGTACAGCAAAAATAACACTAAAAAACCAACCAAACAAAGCTCCAAATTATCCCCGATGGATTGTAATGAACATATTTCTCCAAATAAAGCCAAAAAAATGAAAAAATGACTCAAATCTCATGAGAGAGTACAGAGTACAGATGCAAAAAATCCCTAAACCATCCAAATATCTCTCCAAATTGCTTCCAAATGTAATGAACATAATAACAACCGTGCCAAAGAAAAAAACCAAAATCATCAGTACTCAAGAGAGAGAGTATATGCAAAATAACAAAAAATTAACCAAACAGCCTCCAAATTATTCCTGATGGATTGTAATGAACATATTTCCTCCAACCAAGCCAAAGAAACTAAAAAAATGATTAAATCAGATTCTCATGAGAGTACAGAGAATACGATGAAATTCCTAAATCATCCAAACATCCTCCAAATTGCTTCCAATGTAATGTAATGAACATAATCAACAACAGCCAAAGAAACTAGATGGCCAAAATTGTCTCATATCAAGAGAGTACAAGATAATACTAAAAAAATCAACTAAACAACCTCCAAATTATCCTCGATGGATTGTAATGAACATATTTCTCCAAACAAAGCCAAAGAAATAGAAAAAATGACCAAAATGTTGTATTCTCATGAGAGCAGAGTATAGATGCAAAATCTTAAACCATCCAAACATCCTCCAAATTACTTCCAATATAATGTAATGAACATAATCTGAACAACTGTGCCAAAGAAACTCAAAAAATGTCCAAAATCAGATGTACTCAAGAGAGTATGAGAGTAAAATAATACTAAAAAATCAACCAAACCCAAATTTCCCGATGGATGAATGAACATATTTCCTCCAAACAGCCAAAGAAATAGAAAAATGACAAATGCTATGTGTACTCTCATGAGTACGAGAGTAGATGCAAAATCTAAACCATCCAAACAAATACCAAATTGCTTCCATGAATGTAATGAACATAATCAACAACCAGTGCCAAAAGAAACTAAAAAAAAAAAAAATTATAAATCTCAGATTTCAAGAGAGTACATAGAGTACGATGCAAAATAATACTAAAAAAACCAACTCCTCCAAATTATCCTTGATGGATTGTAATGAACATATTTCTTCCAAACAGGCCAAAAAAACAGGAAAAATTTGACCAAAATGCTCTGTACTCTCATGAAAGTACATAGAGTACAAATGCAGAAATCTCCCAGAAACCATCCAAATATCTCTCCAAACTGCTTCCAATGTAATGTAATGAACATAATCAACAACAGCCAAATAAACTAAAAAAAATGTTAAATCGTCAGATTCTCAAGAGAGTGTGAGAATACGAGTAAAATAACACTAAAAAATCAACCAAACAAATTTCTAAATTATTTCTCGATGGATTGTAATGAACATATTTCCTCCAAGGAACAAATAAACTGGAAAAATGACCAAATGTTTTGTACTCTCATGAGAGTACGAGAACATGAAAAATCAAACAAATTTTAATGCCATCGACTGAACATACTATCATCCCTAATCAGGCCACAAAATTCATCTTGAAACATGACCAAACATCCTACCATGTGATATATTAAATATTTCACAAGCCTAATCAGTTTAAAATTTTGAAAATAACAGTACCATCTTGATAAGACAGAGTACACATACAAAATATCTCCAAAACTACTAAAATACATCCGTTCATTTAAAGAACTCAAATGTTCTAAAATGTTCACATACCGGACGGTGAGAGAAGAGAAAACCCTAAATTCATTAGTCGAGAACACATGTGTAAATACCTCGTAGTGCCTACAATACCTCAATGGAAGTTATTCGCAAGATTTTCTAAACCATCGCGACGGGACGTCAATCGAGAGCTGAGCTTCAGAGAAAGCCCTAAACTCATGAGGGAGGAATGTCGAACGACGCCGCCTCATTTTTCTTCTCCGTTTGAACGATGGGGTGCCAAGATAACGGTACGTCATGGCCCAAGCTTATAGCGCGTTAAGCAAAACGGGAAAAAATCACTGAACACCGTCCAGATTGAGTCACGCAGTCTACGCGGACTGATGTAATATTTTCTCCCGAAGATGAGGAGATTCAAGAGTTTGCGGGAAAGTTGTTATGAGTCTCCTAACGAAATCCCTAAATGAGAAATCCATGGCTTGTACTTCTCAATTTAATTAATTTAAATATTCTTTATTCTTCGCCTTTATCAGATACATAATGATTTTTTTCATAATTTATGATTTTGAGATATTAGAACCTCTGGCTTCTATTGACTATTCAGTTTGACCAGACTTGAATGAATTTAATAACGGCATAAATTATCACGATAATTATAAAAAAATTAAATTCATCTTTATAAAGATAGATTATTCACAATATTTATAGTTTTTACACAATAATAATAATATTTATAGTACAGAGAACTTTTTTGAAGAATGTTTCATAACCTAATTATCACAGTGGAACTAAAATTGATTTATATTATATTCTAATTTTGATTAATTGCTCGTTGATTGCATCCAATTACAAATGACATTTTGAGGTTGAGCTCGCCTAAGAAAGCGAAGGGAAGAAATACCAATAGGTAAAAAATTGTATTCACAATTTTTCTTAAAAAAAATTTATCTTGAGTATATGTAATCCTAATATGGGACTAACCAAATAAAAAATATTCTCAACGAATAGAAATAAGCTGCTAATAATGATACTATATTAGCACTCATAACAAAAAACACTAGTGGATGTTGATTATGCTGCATAAGAATAGATTACTCACATAAAGTCACCCCTTCTTCAAAAGAATTGGTCTCGAGTGAAGTAATAGATGCATCGACGTTATCTAGAGGGTAGTATGGGCACATATAAAAGTCATTCAAAGTGGAGTTGCTAAACACGTTTGATGGAAGATCAACAATATATATGCATTATCATTGATTCATTTGGTTATAAAAAGAACCAAGCTTTCAGGATTTGATTTATAGTAAATTATGAGTTGGAACTGTTTTATGAAGTCTCACCATAATGAGATCTGAGATTAAAACCATGAGTCGAATATTAACCTCATTTATAATGACCATTTGAATCAACTTTTAAGCAAACTCCTTGTATTATGTGGTTTGTGTCTTCAACTAAAGATTATGTTATCTTACTTTTGTATCTTGGAGTCATCGTAACATCCAATGTATGGTTTGACATTTTATTGTAAATGATAAAAGGAATTTTTCCAATCAAACGATTTATCATGAAATTGTCAGCGAATTCATCCTAACCCAGAACTTTGTCCCATTATTTTTGTGTGATCTTTAACTAAACAATGAAGCAAATTTCCAAGTGTGTCATTGATGACTTTGATTTGCCCATCCATTTGAAGATGATAAGCTAAACTTAATCAATTTAGTCGCAAACGCGTTTATATAATTCTCTCCAAAAGAACTAACAAACTTAATGCAGGTCCAAAGTAAGACTCTAGAGCAATCCATATGAATGAGCGACCTCATGGAAGATGAGACGAAATATGGAGGACATCGAATGTTTTACAAAGCAAAATGCACCATTTTTGAAAATATGACCATGACAACTATGATAGAATCAACTCCTTCTTAGTTTTGGGCAATCCCAAAATGAAATCCAAATCGAGGTACATCCAAATTGAATTTGGAATAGGTAGAGAGGTATATAGTCCTATGTTTTGAGTTGTGGTTTTATAGTGACAAAATTGAGCATTTCGAAAACTTGTGACATCTCTTTGAAGCTATGGCCAAAAGAATCAAGCTAAATAAAGAACTTCGATTCTCAGAACTTGATTATTGTTTTTAAACAAAACTAAAATTTCTTTAAACATAGAATCTAGCAGGCATGCATTTTGTTTTTGGCCTTTTGTGAGTTAACAAACTACAAGGCTTGATGATCACTGGATAGTACAAAGTTTTGATGAACCAAATCATGCCCCCACAGTTTTAAATCATGAACCATAGCATATAACCCTTGTTCATATACCATCCACCTTTGCCTAGCAAGACCAAGTTTCTCATTAAAGAATTCAATAGGCCATCCCTCTTGAGCAGGTAAAGCATCTATGTCGATAGATGGAGCATCTATATCAACCTAAAATGGCTTATTAAAATTTGGAATAGCCGATCGGAATGGTACTTCACATATGTTTAATAGTTTCAAAGCTATTCAGTTATTCTATATGCCAATTAAATCCTTTAGACTTTGAGCAATCATTTATTGGGGCTATAATCACAAGAAATCCTTGAATGAAAAGTCCATAATGTTAACTAATCCATGAAAATTAATGTCTATCACGATTTAGAGTGGGCACTCTTGAATTGCTAAAACTTTGTGGGGATTCATTTGTATTTCTTTCTTAGTCACTATAAAACCCAAAAGTGTTCCTGGATGGACCAAATTCACAATTAGGTTGATAAAGCTTGTGAGTATGCAATGCTTCTAAAATTTTGAATAAATGTTGTAGGTGTTCCTCTAGTGATCTACTATATAAACTAATATGTCAAAATAAACTACACAAAATAACCCTTAAAATAATTTGAGTTCCTCATTTATAAACCACATAAAGGTTCTAGGTGCATTACACAACCCAAAAGCATCATCTTCCAATCATATAAACCTTCATAAGTCTTGAACAACATCTTCCATTCATCATCAAGTTGAATACATATTTAATGATAAGCTTCAGATCTAGTTTGGAGAAAACGATGGATCCAAAATGTTATCCATCATGTCTTCCAACTTGGGCATTGAAAATTAATACTTTATTGTGATCTTATTAATGGACTTACTTATAACACGCATATGCATGTTACCATTCTTTTGGGTACCAATAAAGTTGGGATTGCACAAGGACTTTGGCTATGTTCAATCAACTATTTATCTAGCAATTCATCAAGTAGTTCTTCCAAAATCCAATGTTCTTTCATACTCATCTCGTAATGTGGTAGATTGGGCAAAGTGTCATTAGATGTGAGATCAATTTGAGCCATATAGTTTGGAGAGAGGGCAGTTCAACTGGACCAATGTCTTGAAATTGTTGAAGTAATTATTTAATTGGTTCCAGAATAGATGTATTCTCTTTTTCTTTATTGACTTCTGAAACTACTAAAGCAATAAGTGTTGAGGTCTGCCTAAAGGTTGCAATCAAAATTGATCCATAGAAAACACAGAAAGCCAATTTGTTACGGGTAGATTTTAAAGCATTAGAAATTGGTATAAGTAGTAGTTTAAGCATTTAGCCCTTCCATCAAAATAGTAGACATTTGAACAACAATTATATATTGCTCCCATATCAAATTGTCATAGCCTGCCAAGAATATGGTGGCCTGAACAAAATAGTTTTTGATAGAGATCGTGACAAGACACATTTATTAAATAAATATGTTGATTCTCTTCTTTACTCAATTAAGCTTATATGATTGGGGATGTTTAGTGGTTTTGAGGTGTAGAACGAGAGATGGTGCATCCACTATCAATTATGATATCACAAACCATCCTACTAATAGTACACTTGGTATGAAAAATGGCGTGCCTCTGGGAGGTTGCAGAATGTTGAGGTGCCATGAGAAGTTTCTTCATAACACACACACCAAAGCGCCTCCTTCATCACCAACAACTTCTTCTGTTTCAATTCCATTATCTTCAAAGTCAGATTTTGGTGTTCCTCACTTGATTCTCCTTCTAAGAGTTGGACTTATTGAGATGGGCATTCATTTGACTTATGTCCCTATTGTAAAGTAAGAAAGCATTTCATTTTAGTAGTTTTTGCATACAAGTTGTCTTTAAATGGATGCTTGGTTTTTGAATGACCCTTTACATCTACGACTAGAGGATTTTTGTTGTTGGGCTCAGACTAAAGAGAGCTCTGGCCATTGTAGATGTATGATTATTATCTGTAAAGTAATGAAAGGAAGTTCTTCATGATGATCCACTCTTAATGTGACAGTTCAATTGGATTTTAGCCTTATACGCAAGGTTTATGGCTTGAGACAGGGACCAAATTGAATTTAATTCCAATTTATCTTAAATCGTCTTCTTTAGTCTACTAATGTATCAGGTTACTAACTGCTTTTTGTCTCAACAAGGTTGTTTCATGCACTAAGGCGATAAAATTCTTCTGTAAAAGCATTAACAAATTTGGATCCTTATGCACAATGTTGATATTGCACATACATCATATGTTCGTAATTACTAGGTAGGAAATGTGATCTTCAGAACTATTTCATTCTAAACCAATTTAGAACAAGGCCTTTACCTTCTTGTCTTCTAGATTGCAGCAATTGTAATCACCTTTCAAAGGATAGGCCACATACTTTACTTGCCTCTCTCGTGAAATGTCCATATATTCAATGAAGCTCTCTACGGCTTGCTCCCAATCCAAGTAATCCTCGATGCTCAGATGCCCATCAAAAAATGAAATATTCAGCTTAACATGAAACTCGCTATTGTTTTGTTCATGATGGTCAAACCTCCGATGGCAAAGAGCAACCTCTAGGTGATTGACGCTGTCATTATCAGATTCCGAGAGATCAAATTGTCTATAGTCTCATCGTCCGATTCGGGATTCACTAGATGTTCCAAATAGTTTGGTTGAACCTCTCGCATTCCAATGAAATTATTACGACGTGCAGAGGTGTGGTTGTCGGTGCTCCTAATTTTGTTGTTGGTTTATAGAAATTTCTCTTTTGTAACCCTGCATCTCTAATCTTGTCTCAACCGCAAATTTGAAGATCTCATTGGTGAGTTCTTCAACCTTTGCACTAGCTTTACTTGCGTCTTCCAAAAAGCTTCTAAGCTACAATCGTTGTCGATAGCCATTCATTTACTTCCTTCGGTCATGATTCCAAGCTCTGATACAACTTTGGTGTAGGAGCTCAACCTTAGAAGGCAATATGGGAAGAAGTATCAACAAGCAAATAATTTCATTAACTAATTTTTCTATAAAACAGCTACATCGAGTATATTTAATCCTAATATGGCACCCAAAAAAATAAAAAATATTCTCAACCAATAGAAATAAAGTGTTAATGATGAATACAAAATAACACTCATAACAGAAAGTGCAACTGGATGTTAGTTATCCTGCATGAACACATTAGTTCCCACATCAATTTTGAAAATTGATTGAACTTTTGGATTTTGATTGGATGTAATTATAACAAATATAAAATTTTAATTATGTTCAAAACTCTTAAAAATTTAAATTTTATTTTTCACATCCAAGAAATCTCTTAAAATTAGGTGTGCATTAGATAGATTTGAATGATTTAATTAATGAATTAGCTGAATTAACTAATGTTGGTTATAAATTTAGCGAGGCAAATAACCTAATGATTTTCTAAATGAAACTTAATTGACCTGAAATTTCTTGAAATTTTATTTGATCATTTCAGTTTCATTTTGATAAATTAAAATATAATTAATTATAATAATGAATATCATTATCTTTTATATTGCAAGCATAAAAAAAATGCAAAGTTATCTTTATTAAATTTTGAAATTTTGGTAAAAAAAAAAAAGTAAAGAATATTAATTTTGATATTTCTATCATTTATTTATGATTCAAGGGTTTTATTTATTTAATATTTAAAGAAGTATAATTTAATTTTAGTATGATTGATTTTATAAAAATAAAAAAATTAAATCAATAATAAAAATGCAAAGAAAAATAAACTTATAATTATTTTAAAAGCCTAACTAGCCAAATAAGACATTTAATTGAATTTTCATTTGTATTGAAATAATGCACATATCAATCTAAGATACCTAATGAGAAATTATGTAAGAGGAGGATTTAATGCATGTCAAGTGTGAAAAGAACTATTATCTTACTGTATAGCTTAAGAAATTTATGTTAAATATGATAGTTTTTTTACACTCAAAAGAAGTTAAGATAAAAGCATCATGAATGTGTAAATAGATGAAGAAATTCATGTTGGCTCATCAGAGTTTAAATTGAAATTATTTTGACTATCTTACTTTTCTGATGAGAGTTATCTTATAAGAAAGAGACTCTCCAAAGACAGAAATAAAATCATTATTGTAACAAGTAGGCAGGGATCGAAGCACTTTAGCTTTGAACACTTACATTCATTATGGGGGGTGAAAGATATTAGTATAAAGAAAGAAGATTTACTAATATGCTCTTAATCTCACTCTCCTCATTATACTCATAGTTCACTACTTGCTCAACATTGAAGGTAATTAAACAATTAACTTTCTAACACCCCATTCTATTTGAGAAAATTTACCACATATGGACATGTATCAATCTCCAATTTAATCCTTTGATCCATGCACCATCAAATCTAGGTTGGCTACATACAGAGCTTTAGTGTGAACAATTAAAATACTTAAAAAATGATTAGCAGGTCGTTATGCCATTCTATAATCTTGGCAAGCTTTAGGAAGCACTAGGAAGAGGCATAAATTTGAGAAGAAAAAAGTCATATAGGTAGTGATGTCAACTGAGATTGTAGTGGATGTAAATGTAGTGAGAAAGATGCGATAGGGGGTCATTCGCAACACTACTACAAAGCAAGTTCTGATAGAGAAATCCATGGATCAAGCAATTAAAGAACAAATAAAAAAGAGCAGGTTGTTTGAAAAAAGAAAGTTATCTAAAATTTCCTAAACATAGAAGATTGCATAATGAGTCATTAAGGCTTACATAAAAGCTAAGAGACGGCATGAAAAAGATAATTTATAAAAACAAAGGCCAAAGGATAGATAAGGAAACTGCCCAAAGAGCAATGGAGGGTTGAACTACAAAGATAAATTGAGTCTCAACCGTCATGATGGTTATTTGTCTAAATAGGTCTTCAAAATTAGAACAATTGCAATATTTATAGAAAAGAGTGAGTCACTAAGAGAAAGATTAAATAAAAAAATTTAAAAGCCATTTTGTTTAAAATTTGAATGTGGGTATATGAATTTAATTATACATTATATTATCTTATTTTTTAAGCCTATTAATTTTATAATCAAATAAAGATTAATTAATTTTGAGACATCTTATTAATTTTGTATGGAATTACCATGTAGAGAGGCATTTTATTTTATTTTAATGATGGGCTAAAATAAAATGAAATACAAGTATAAATAGATCCTCATTCTAAAGGGTTTTTCTTATTTTCCCACATTCCATCTATCTTGAGTGAAAAAAGATCTCTCTCTCTCTCTCTCTCTCTCTCTCTCTCTCTCTCTCAAGAACATTTAGAAGAAGGCCAAAATTCTAAGCTCTTCCAGATTCTGCAGCTCATTAAATCTTCTTGATAATTTGACATGATATCCGAGAAAGATAAACTTATTCTATCTTCATATGTTTTCGACAAGTGATATCAGAGTGATTATCATGTTGAATCGTTGAGAAATAACTTTTTTTCTTAATCTTTGTACTGATTATTTGAAAATTTTAGATCAAAGTACATGATTTAAAATTTTTTGAACAAATAATTTAGTAATGTGCATGAAGTATCAATATCCTTTAAATGACTTTTATATGGTTGATTTTGAGTAAAACAATATAGCTTAAATTTACTTTATACTTTGATCACAATTTCAAATTTTATTTTATATGATCAATATGTTTATTCTCCATTATAATTTTAATTTGAGAAATAAAATTCATATTTGATCATATGAATTTGATTCAAGCATGTCGTCTTTCATTTTTTTTAAAATTTTGAGAATTTTGTAAGATTATAGTTAATGCTTATAATTATTTTTTTTATTATTATATTTTAAAAAAATTGAAAGAAGATGAACCATTTTTTCTGAAATCGATGCTTTAAATCCCGTAAAGATGAATTTTGTATTTGTTTGGTTTTATGATTAATTAATGATAATTATTTATGGTGCATCTTAAACATTTCTTTTTATTGCGTTAAGATAGTTATAAATATTACATTTAATGCTTTTATAAAATAAAATATTTTATTGCATTAAGATAGTTATAAATATTATATTTAATGCTGTTATAAAATAAAACATTTTACTGTATAGTCATAAAGATAACAGTTAAAATAGAAATATTTTAAATTATAATTATGAAATATTCTGTATAACACATTTTATTTAGAATAATTATATCTTTGTATTAAATATTTCAATGTAACGTTTCTTTAACATTTGATAGTAATGTTAGAAATATTAAATACTACTTTTATGTATTTTATAAATATTTCTAAATAACTGTTTGAAGGCAAACTTATCCATTATTATATTTAATACTTATGTTCCCAAGTTTCTTAATTGAATTTATGAGATCTTATTGCAAAATATAATTAAATTAATTAATATAAATTCAAATTAATTATTTTGATTGGAACAATTATTAAAGTTTATATTATTGTCAAATTATTTGAAGTTAGTATAAATTGAAACAATTATTAGAATGACATAGTTGATATTCATTATTTCAAAATAATTAGATTAAAATAATATGCCACCAAAGTGACCTCTATTATGTCAGTTTATTTAATATTGAAATATATGAATATTACATAAAGATTATATTTAAATCTATGCAAAAAATAATCGGCCCAAAGGAAGATTATTTTTTTGCCAGATTTTATGGAGTCACAAATATGTGATAAATTTGTATTAATCATACAGACAATATGTTGATCCAAAGATAGACAGATCGTTGGCAAAATTTATTATCAATATTTATTGGTTATAATTTTAAGAGTACCATTCAAAAATTATTATTTCTGTCCAAAGACTAAATTACAATGTTATGTTAGGTATGTTATATGTGCTCATCTTATTGAACATTTCATTTCAAGCATGTATTTTATTGATATTTCATGTGCATTATATATGCATAAGGAAATAATAATGTTGTTAATTATGAGTATCTTTTATTCTATTCAGTTAATGTTTATTCTATATCTGCCAATTTGAATAGCATTCTAGTGCTCAATGACACTGACTTTAAGAAATGAAAAAAGCACATCACTATTGTTCTCGGGTGTATGGATCTTGACTATACAATCTAATCAACGCCCCTCCGCTCTTTGCAAAAGCTATTAAATAAAAGGCTAACTTTGAAAAGTGGGAGCGTTTCTAACATTTAGTATGATCATGAAGCATTCAATTCGAAATCATAAGAGGTGCAATGCCTGAAGAGGAATGTGCTAAAAAGTTCTAAGCTAAATAGCTGACAATTCCATTAGTTTTGAAAAGGTTGAAGTAAGTACTATTCTTAGTAAATTCATTTCAATGCGGTATAAAGATATTGGAAACATAAAGGAGCACATTATAGAGATGTCTAATTTTGTTACTATACTAAGAGTACTAAAATCAAAGATGTCTGATGACATTCTTGTGCACTTAGTTTTGAACTCTCTTCCTACATTTAATTTTTAAGATAAGTTATAATACTCAAAAGAAAAAAGACTCTTAATGAGCTCATTGCTTAATGTGTGCAAGAGGAAAAGAGATTGAAACATGATAAAATAGAAAGTGCTCACTTACTTACTTCCTCTTGTGGCATTATTACTAAAAAAGGACTTATAAAGGCAAAAGAGCTGCAAAAAAGGGACTTCACAGCATAATGTGCAACAGAAACAAGATAATACTATTACTTCTTTCTTTTGCAAGAAAGCTAGTCATGTGAAGAAGGATTGTCCCAAGTACAGAAATTGGCTTGTGAAAAAGGGTAAACTTCTCAACATTATTTGTTCTGAAGTTAATTTATCCTTAGTACCAAATCACAGTTGGTGGATAGATATAGGTGCAACTACTTACATAAGTGTAACTATGCAGGATTGTCTAAGGAGATGAATGACAACTAGTGCTGAAAAATTCATCTATGTGGGAAATGACAATAAAGCTCCTGTTGAAGCAATATGCTTATATAGATTACATCTAGAATCTATTTATATTTTGAATTTGCATGAGACTTTTTATGTATCGCTTTAGACAAATTTATTTTCTATTTCTTGTTTGGACAAATCTGATTATTCTTGTTCATTTAGAAATGAAAATTTTAGTCTTTTTTCAGTATTCAAATATAATTGGTACTGGTTCTTTGGTTGATAATCTATATAAATTAGACATTTCTGATTCACAAATTAATGAAACCTTACATGCAAATAATTTTGGTACAAAATAAAAATTAATGAATGAGAATTCATATATGTTATGACACAAGCATTTATGACATATTTTTAAACATAGAATTGAAAGACTTGTGTCAAAAGGAATTCTAGATTCTCTTGATTTTTCAGATGATAAACTCTGTATAGAATGTATCAAGGAAAAAATAAACAAATATCAAGAAAGTTTGTGCTAATAGGAGTTTAAGCGCCATGGAATTAATTTATACTAACATTTGTGGTTCATTCTCTATAACTACTTGGAATGACCAATAGTATTTCTTTACTTTCATAGACAATTATTCTCGTTATGAGTACTTATACTTGATTTATGAGAAGTCACAATCACTGGATATATTCAAAAATTATAAGGTTGAAGTTTAAAATTAACTTGGAAAGAAAATAAACACTGTCAAATCTGACCGTGGTGGTGAATACTATGACAGATATGATGGATTAGGTGAACAATGTCTATATCCTTTTGCCAAATATTTAGCGAATCATCGCTCAAGACACCATGCTAGGGAATCTAAGTCAAAATGGTATAGCTGAGAGACAAAATCAAACCCTTATGGATATGGTTAGAAGTATAATAAATCATTTTTCCTTACTAGAATCACTTTGAGGAAAAGCCTTAACGACAGCAGTTTACATCCTTAATAGAGTTCCAAGCAAAGCAGTAGCTAAAATCTCATATGAATTATGGATTAGGAAGAAGCCTGATATTAGGCATCTTCATGTCTAGGGATGTCCAGCTGAAGCTAGGTCATATAAGCTTAATTAAATCAAATTAGACTCAAGAACTATTAGCTGTTATTTTGTTGGATAGTCAGAAAGGTCAAATGATTTTAAGTTTTATGACTCGTCAAATAAATCTTTTTTCAAGACGAGCAATGCTAAATTTATTGATGAAGTTGAATATGATGGGAGTAATAAACCTAGGAATTTTAAATTTGAAGAACAATTTATTACCTTTCTTTAGTTACAATAGAAAATGATCAGATAATTTTACCTGATCATATTCATGTTGTAAATACGGATAATCAAAATATTTTTTTAATTAACTCCCACTTATACTAAGGAATCACAACAACCTCAAATTGAAGTGTCATTAAGAAAATCTGCTAGGGAGAGGAGATTAGAAATTTCAGATGATTATGTTGTGTATCTCCAAGAACATGAGTTTGACGGTAGATTGAAAAGTGATCCAATCTCTTTTAGTCAAGTCAAACAAAGTGTCAACTCTCATAAATGGATAGAAGCCATTGAGGATGAGATGAAATCAATGAAAGACAATGATGTTTGGGATTTTGTCGAATTGCCTAAAAAAGTAAAACCCATTGGTTGTAAATGGATTTTTAAAACCAAATGGGATTCAAAAGGCAATGTCGAAAGATATAAAGCACGTCTAGTCACTAAGGATTTCACTCAAAAGGAAGACATTTTTTATAAAGAGACTTTCTCTCCAGTTTCTTTGAAAGACTCTTTTAGAATCATTATGACACTATTAGTTCATTATGATTTAGAGTTACATCAAATGAATATAAAGGCTGCATTTCTCAATGGCGACATTGAAGAAACTATATATATGACGCAACCAGAAAATTTTTAATCATCTCATTCAAAATACCTAGTATGCAAATTAAAGAAATACATATATGATTTAAAGCAAGCTTCCCGTCAATGGTATAAGAAATTTGATCAAATGATTACTTCTTTTAGTTTTAAAGAAAATACTATTGATCAATGCATTTATCATAAAATCAGTGAGAGTAAATTCATCATCCTAGTGCTATATGTTGATGATATTCTATTGGTAAGTAATGATATAGCTTATTATGAGGCATCAAATCAAGGAATATAGCAAAGAAATTTTATCACTATTTTTGATGATGGGAGAGACAATTAAAATAAATTTATGATAATATAGCCGAAGTTATTTTCAAAGAACAATAGAGTTCGTCAAAATCAAAGCATATTGATATAAAGATTCTTGTTGTAAAGAAAGAGTTCGAGTTAATATCTATTGAACATATTAAGTAAACTTTATGATTGCATATGCACTTACAAGGTTTACAAAGTATTCTAGTCATGGCTGATGAAAGTGGTTTACTTTGATGATATCTTGGAGGAGTTTGCTTATGATGTTGATGATTATAAATATATTTTTTCAGAATAAAGTATTGTTATTATCTTTATAGTTAAAAAAAACAAATAAAGTTATATAATTTCAATTCGACTTAGCATAAATAAAACTATATTTATAACTCTTTTGAGTTATAATATAGAATCGATTAAATGGACATGATATATGATCACTTAAATGAAATTTACATGCTACATATCATACTTTATCATGTCTTTTATTGATTTAGTGATCACGATGGGTCTTATTATAAAAATTATAATAAAGATCTTTGATTATGTCATATTATTAATGAACTAGATTGTCTAAAGATATTCCTCTTTGAAGATACTAAATATTGAGCTCTTAAAGTATTTAATAGTGTATAATTATCAAGCAATATATATGTGATCCAAGTGGGATGTTAGAAATTTATGAATTGGCTTATTATGAATTTAATTATCATTATATGTTATCTTATTTTTTAAACTATTAATTTTATGATCAAATAAGATTAATTAATTTTGCTTTGATCTTTTAATTTTGTATGAAATTGTCATGTGTAGATAGCATTTTATTTTATTTTAATGATAAAATAAAATAAAATGTATTCAGTATAAATAGGGGCATAATCTCATTGAAGGGTGAGTTCTTATTTTCTTACATCTTGCGTGAAAAGAATCTCTCTCTCTCTCTCTCTCTCTCTCTCTCTCTCTCCGAAACTCTTTTAGAAATGAAAAAAAATTCATAATAGCTCTTATGCATTCATTATCTTCTTATTAAATCTTTGATGATTTGACGTAGAGATCATGAAAGATAAATTTATTTTATCTTCATATATTTCCAACAATTTTGTCCTATTAAACAATCAAATCCGTACTTATGTGACAAGATAAAAATGCCCTCATTATGAGCATTTTATCTCTTTTTTAAATAGTTAAGAAAATACTAACTAATAAATGAAGACTTTAATGATTTCAAAATGAGTTGAATTAGATTTTTAAAATAAATGATACAAATTTTATGAATATAACTATCGGCCCTATGACTTATTAATAATATTATACTTGTTGATATAAATAATTAGCTTTCCAATTAAATTTTATATATTAATAAATTCTAGAAATATATTGAGCATAGAATTCGTTTTTTTTCATTAACGTATAATAATTTTAAATTAATAATCCCTAATTCTTTCTTCTTTATCTTATATATATATATATATATATTAGCAAACTTTGCGCGTGTAAGATCCATGATGTAGACTGCATTATTTGACGCTTTCCAATTATAATTAGCATATAAGGACTGGTCCTTTCAACATTGACGGTTTCAAGGATTGTACTTCAAATATCTCAGCCCAGTCGTCGTTTTGACGGCGTCACAAACTACAATTGTTCTACTTCTCTCATGCCTTCCCTCCATCTATAAATACGCATCCGACACAGCTTCCCTTCCCCAGCATCAAAAGTACAGATCAAAACCTAAGATTCATAGAACCCCAACAGCAGAAAGAAAACAGACAGGTCAGCGAGAGATCTTACGAAGAAAATGGCCGCTCTTCAAGCCCAGGGCCTTCGATATTCACCCTTTACACCGTCACAGCTCGCGCCGTGCCGTGGGAGATGGCGAGCAAGCCTCCACGTTCCTCTGGGCCCGAAGAACAACCCTCTTGCTCTACAGAACCTTCAATCTTTCATCCCATTTGAAGAACTGAACATGCTAAGAGAACAGTCGACTATCGAGGGTATCAAGTTGGCTGCTCACAAGGAGGAGCAGGACAACAGCTTAATCGCCACCAAGCTCCTTGCCATCGCCGAGAGCCGCAGACCGCGCAGAAATGCACGCCATCATCGGAGAGCAGCAACAATTGGAACCACCTCTTCCTCCACTCCATCAATTCCATCACCTTCACCGCGTCTCTTATGGTCGCCATCGCCTCCATCCCCGAAATAGAGGCATCTCTCCCCCTCAATCTCTCCTCCGCCGTTCTCTTCACTTCAGCTGCCGGACTAATGCTGCTCGTCAACAAGATCCAGCCTTCGCAGCTCGCCGAGGAGCAGCGCAATGCCGCTCGCCTCTTCAAGCAGCTTGGAAGATCAATCAATACAACTCTCAGCTTGGGCTCCAGTACTTTAAGTGAATCTGACGTGGAAGAAGCCATGGAGAAGGTTCTCGCGCTGCAAAAGGCATACCCGCTTCCTCTGCTCCCCGGAATGCTCGAAAAATTTCCCAAGGTAGTCGAGCCCACCAAGTGGTGGCCAAAGCAGAGGCGACCTCGACGGAGAGAAGGAGTTAAAGGGAATGGGTGGAGCTGTGAGATGGAAGAGGAGATGAGGGGAGTTTTGAGAGTGCTGAAAGCCAAAGATGAGGAGCAGTACGTCAGGCTTGGACAATTGGTTCTTAAAATCAACAAGTTCTTATCTTTCGCTGGCCCTCTGCTCGCCAGTTGCTGCGGAGCTGCTGCTTCCATTGGCGGCAATGGCCATGGCTCTTGGCCGGCGGTTGTTGGAGGAGCGCTTGCTGCGGTGGTGAACACACTGGAGCACGGGGGGCAAGTGGGGATGGTGTTCGAGCTGTTCAGGAACTGTGCGGGTTTCTATCGGAAGTTGGAGGAGGAGATTGAGTTCAATTTGGGGAAGGAGGAGGAGTTGAGGGAACAAGGAGAGATCTTTGAGGTGAAGATGGCCTTGCAGCTTGGAAGGAGTCTATCTGAGCTCAAAGGACTGGCTTCCTATTCAGCTCCTACGTCTGAAGACGAGGAGATTCAAGAGTTTGCTGGAAAGTTGTTCTGATGAAATTATATGATAAAACGTCTCATGGAGATAAACCATGACTTGTAGATACCAATGATCTTCCGGTCACTGATTAATTTATTTGAATATTCTTTTATTCTTCACATTGTCAAGAAACATAACAATGATTTGATTTCAAAATTGATGTTTTTGGCATCGAGATCATAAGGGATTTCTATCTTCCGCTTATATAATTATCAAATCTATTTTTTCAAAATCAATTGGACGACGGAATTAAATAAAAATTATATATATATATATATATATATATATATATATATATATATATATATATATATATATATATATATATATATATATATATATATTATACTAATATATTTTAAATTTAATATCCAAACTTATTTGAATGGTTGAATCGTATAACTACACAGACAATCCTGATTGTTTTAAAGGATCCAAATCTGAGTTGTTGATTCTAAATTTCGAAGATAAGCTGATGCTTGTGCTTTTTTGCCTCTAGCGCTTAAAGCTTTCTCCTCCTTTCGTTATTTCTTTATTATTCTGCACCGATGAAAAGTTTTTTTTTTATTCAACATTCTAAGCTAAGTGATTTGAGGTTTGTACCTTAATGCCTTTGCCTTAGTTCTTCTAAGAATGGCTAGAATGATGCTGAATTACATGTAAAGGGACAACTCGTTCTTTTATCATCTATTAAAACCTTACTACCTTACTATCTTGTTATTCTATATATATTTTATTTAACTTTTTTTGTACAATCAATTCTTTGATCAAAACTCAAAGTAAAAAATAATACTTCATGCCATGTTTGTGGTCTTTATTAAACATAATATTTTGATGGATCTTAAGAATTAAGCAGCACATGCATTAAAATTGATCATATATTATCCACTTGGTTGGAACTTTATAAGCTATCGAGTATTCTGTATAAAGCATATTCTTCAATCAAATTACTTTTTAAGTAAGCAACTTCATTAGTCCTCAATCAAATTCTGGATGTTTCATTGTCTAATTGTCAAAATTCAATCCTCATTATCTCAAAGCTTTAGAAGACTTTCAACTTAGTAAGTTCTAGGTTGATTTTTATCATAGACCAGCTTGAATAAAATTTAGAATAGGACTGGGGATCTTGATTAAAATAATTATACTAGGTCCAACAATAATTTTATGAACGAGTCAACGCCGCTGACCGTGGCTCGATTTTTACTGGGCGAAGGTTGAGAAAAATATTCAACCAAATAATATATCTTTTAAAATAATTACAATAATATCCCTGAAAATACTTTCTATTTGACCGCTAATAGCTACTATTTCTTTCCTAAATTTATGGCACTAGCCACTAATAATGACCATGACATTTTTCAATTCATGATAACAACCTTCCTCCTGAGCTGCTCAATATTTAATTTAAAAAAATATTGCAAAAAATCTTACTTACCGCATGCTGAAATAATTAACATTTTACCTTTAAAAAGTTATATATTCCTTCAAAATTTTAATTACAATATTCTCAGAAATTATGGAAGAAAAATATTCACACCAAAACGTATTACAAAAAAATTGATGTGAAATAATAAAAAACTCACACATCTTGCAAAAAAAAAATTCTTAAAATATATAAGATTAGTGAACAAGATAGGCATGACTCACCAGCTTTGGAGAAATTATTACATGTGGAGATCAAACGGTCCAAATTACTTGTATGGTGAGTACATAACAAATCTCTCTCTCTCTCTTTATATATATATATATATATATATATATATATATATATATATATATATATATATATATGTTTCCAAGTAAATTAAATGGAACGCTGCATTCACTTGCTCAAGACCATAGTCCTGGCTCTGAGATTCAGAAAAATTGCACTGAGACAAGTAACATTTAAGATCTAGGTTAACTGATTCTCAAAGAAACATCAAGGGACTATTTGAGATCAATTTTAATTTATAGTTTATACTTTTTTTATTTGTATGTTATTTTCAAAATATTTTTATTTTTTTAAAAAAAATGAATCTATTTTTAAAATTCAAAATTAATAGATATTAGAATATTTTTAAAAATAACTTATTCTATTAAATATATTTTATTTCAAATTAAAATGTAAATAAAATAAAATAAAATAAAAAATAAAAAATAAAAGTGATCCCAAATAAGTAACATTCATCGTTAAAAAAAAAAAAAAAAAAAAAAAAGATCTGACGACAACAGCTTTGGGAATATAACACATGGCGGCATATCTTGTGATTTATCCACCATACTCTCTCTCTCTCTCTCTCTCTCTCTCTCTCTCTCTATATATATATATATATATATATATATATATATATAAGCAACTCTCTCTCTCTCTGATGTTAATATATATATATATCTTTTCTTTTTGTTCTTAACTTGTGCCCAGGGTCTTCCTGAGATATTGGATTTAAACTCTATGAACATCTTCGAACGTGATGATTTAACTTAAAGTGGATGGTTGGGAGAATGATGACGCGCTCGATCTAGATCTCATAGTTTCATCATTCCGGGTTGTCGTGGTCCCTAGTCTACTTAGTCGAAGGAGGTAGTCGACCCGATGACAGATGGATCCTTGTACCATGGTTGCGTCAAAAAATCTTATAGACCTGAGGTGGAGTTTATCCAAGGGGACAAATATATGTCAACTTTAGCTAACAAGATTTTTGTCCAATCAAACACATTCTATAGTTCACATCTCAAAGTGCAAAGTCGTTGAGGAACATACGGGTTGCACCATGACCGTAATTTAGTGGTGTCATTTTGCGATAAGCCACCCGGTTAGAGCTCACGGTCATGCGCATTAATGTGGAGTCTCTTGGTCAACACGTGGTCATGAGCCACGTCTTTCTTTCTTGAGATTGTTTAAAAGTAAACATAGTTGTGTACTTGATTTGACTTTGGCTCCTTTGTGAGCTAGAGTTTTCTTAATTTGTCTCATTCAACAAACAATTGCACAAGACGGATTGAATTTTAGCTTTAAGTTATTTTTAGAGATTGAATTTCATTTAATCATTTATAGCTTAATGATACTTTAGATTCTGCATTTGGATTGATATTCAATTTGAGTTAATTTGATTTGAAATTACAATCATATTTTGATAGAAGTATCCCCTCCGGTTGAAATCTCCATTCAACATAGCCATCATCAGGGTGGTTTATTGTTTCGTTATTTCAGATCCTGTCGACTCTATTAAATTAATAATAGAGGATCATATCTACAGTCATATGACATAATTAGCTTCTCAGATATTTTATTAGGTTGAAAATATTATAATAACATCATTAGATTTTTAGGTTTTGTTAACCCGGACCCGATCCTAAGATCCAATCGGGAATCAACCAGCGCAACATCCTCAAACACTAAGTTTAAGCATTCAGCATAGTGTCGGAGATCATGTGGGCTTTTCTTTCAATTCAAGTGCTCATATGAACTTTTGGATAATTTAATATATTTGGATATCAACGATTTGATAAGAATTCTAGAGCACTTGAATTCAATTAGGATTTTATCTTATGATACATGCATATCAAATTAAGTCCTTCTGGATATTTATAAAAAATATCCAAGTTGAATATAATAAATATCTTTTGAAGCATGTGAGGTTTATTTAGAATTGAAATTAACGTCTTCTGTTCGCTTGTATGATGTGTTGCGAATCCGGTGGCGTCATATTTTAACTTTTGTTCAACCATTTGAAGTAATATTCATCTTTTCACATTTAGTTCAAAATTCATTGAATTTATGAGTTTTTTATGAAGCTTGATTTATTCTTATTACTGAGCTTCTGATTTTCTACAAGTTCATCATGTCTAGTACTGATTCTCATTCATGGACAAATTATTGCATCTTCATGCGTATCCAACTTTTTATTTCTTTCAAGATAAAATGTAAGTATCATCTGAATGTTTATTGGAATTTCACATATAATGCATATAGGTAAATGTAGTATAAGCTTCTATTTCTCTTTTTTTTTTATTCCTTCAGCTCTTCTTAATAATTCCAAAGAGTGCTATAATAAAATTCAATCATTCATTTAATAGCCTTATTTGCATTAGATGCAAAGCTATCAAGTCATGTTTTTACTTACAAGCGACCCATGAAGCCCTCTTGTGAATCACCTTTCGAATCTAACTTTAGCTTTATTTTTAAGTGGAAGATGAATTTCAAGCATAATATCCATTAATATGTTTCATATAAGTTCTGAGTCTTGCTCACATTTGAATCTAATTCTTATAATTATTTGGATACAGTACAACCCATATATTCATTGAATTTATCATTGAGAGGTGTATAATCTCTTGTAAGACTTGTTTTACATTTCTTTTTATCTAAGGCCAAGCTCTTAAATCCATGATAAGCTTCATTTGTACTCATAATGAACTATTGAGTCGTACTACAAATATCATTTGAATTTACTTGTTGTAGCCTGATTTTTCTTATATTAATGTTTTAGAAGTCTTATATTCAACTTTATTTTTTATTTGATATTAAATTTAAGTCCAAAAATCTGGCTAAATTTTGGCATCCTCTCGACATCATCCCCGTGTAGGGGGCTATATCAGGAGCTGTTTTGACCTACATGCTCTTCTATGCGTAGCGGTTGGTATCTTGCAACACCGTGGTCGTAGTCTTTAATCCCACCATACTCTTCTAAGTGTAGTGGGGATTTCAAATATACCTGCATAAAATAAAAAATATATATAATTTTCTGCATGTTGATTTAACTTTGATTTTTTATTTAAGTTGAGTTTAAGCTCATTAGTATTTTCATTTGATTCTCTTTAAGCTTTATGTCGGTCCAAATTCAGCAGCCTCCCAGCATCGTCCCTGCATAAGGGGCTTCATCGAGGGTTATTCGTATTCATTTCACTTTGCATAGCGGTGTCTTTGCACACCATGTGTCTTCTAACCTATTAACTCTATTGTGCATAACAGGGTCTTCAAACACTTTTATTTGTTCCTGTTTAAGTCTTTCGTCAACCCAAAATTCAGCATCCTCCCGGTGTCGTCTCTGGGGTGCATCATCTAGCTACGTCGACTCTTCTAAACATAAAGGTCAGTGTCTTGGGACACTGCGACTGTAGTCTTCTACCTATTAGCTCTACTGAACATAACGGGGCCTTCAAATATCTGTAATTTCAATTCAGATTTTAACTTTATACTTAGAGTTCATTTTGCATTGAATTAATTAAGTCCTTTGTCGGTCAATTTACCTCGACATCTTTCCATAGGTGCGTCTATTATTCATACTCATCTCTATTCATAATATTGATGTCTTTGCAACACTACGGTTGTAGTCTTCTACCCATCAGCTCTCCTGAGCATGATAGGTCTTCAAACATCTATAACACAATATAAGTTTGCACAATGATCTGTCTAACTTTGGTACTTGTTTGAATGCTAAAAGTTGAAAAGCTTGAAGATGGAGATAATGAGCTAGAAGCACATCATCATCGCTCATTTGACTCCCGGTATGGTCATCAATCTCAAAACCTTCATAAAATTGTAGCAAATCAATAAGTTGAAAAAAAAGATGACCCATTTCATGAGTATAAAGAGCACTCATATGACACTTCAAAATAATAACCACATCTGCAACAACAACTTTCATGAATCTTCTTGTTGGTAGTTGGCACAATAAATCAATAAAGAACTCCATGAACCTTTCACAATATAGCACACAAGAATCATCTACTTTTTATTATGCGAATCACCCAAATGACACTCTTTATCATCAATTTGCATCACTAAGATAACCTTAGAATCAAGTACCTCCAGAAACTCTTCAATTAGATCCCTAAGGAATGTCACCTCTAAAATGAATCAAATGGTTTCCCTAGCTTCTTGGCTTCTTTGGCTTCTATTCTGATCATTTTTTTTTGTCAGTTGGGGGTTTAAGCACAACTTTCATCTGAATCTACCAGGTGAAATCTGGTAATTGCTGACCAACTTGAATAGTTTCACTGACGATGTCATCCTCCAATCTCTGGAAGGCATTAATCATGAAAAGCAAATAATTTGTCTTCTCCAGTGTTGTAAACTTTCTTCCCTCTTTCTTCAGCCGAAGAACCCTCTTCCACAAGAATGCTCGAAACTCCTCCTTCCGATCATGAAAGCAAGTCCAAGCTGCCACGTTCTCCCAAAACTTCTCATTAATCATGAGTATCCTCGACATAACATGCTTGAAAGTAGCGGTCTCATATTCAGTAAGCAATCAACAACCCCATCCAAGAAATCGGATTAGAGTGGACCAGAGACTTCTTAGGATGGATTTCAAAGTTAGGAGAAGAATTTGTAGTGTATCAGCAGAAAGAAATTGAGCTTTGCTTCATCATTGACACGGCCTTCTTAACTCTCAGGTTCTTCCGCTTGACTCTTCCCATCTGCAATCGAAAGGACTGGTGAAAAGTCAATGTGTTTGGCTGAGTCCACCCTCACTATGAATGATGGAATGTTTACCTACCTTCCAACCTTTATGGCGTATGATTAAAGACCCTGGCATGGTGAATGGACTTGGCTATTCGAAGACCTGGGTTTGCACACTCAGGAAGTTTTTCATGGTCAGCTAAGACATAGTCAAGCTTGTTCTGCCCCTCCTCCAAAGCCCATAGAACATCCGTTGAAGCAGATTTGGAACCGAGAGAGGAATTAATGTGAGGTGTTGGACCTCGCGTTTGGCTACAAGCTCATTTTCAACGGAAGAGAGAGTGGTTGTGAGGTCGATCGCAAGGGAGAAAAGGAAGTTTGTGGGTATTTTTCATGTTTCGGACTTGTGCTCATGTGATCGATGGGTGAGGGAGCTCGGGATGGGAAATAGGTGGATGCGGTTACTTCATCTGGGATGGTATGGGATGGGTGATGTGGAAACTCCTTATTGGCTGAATGGAGTGGAGAAAGCATGAGAATGGGTGGCTGCAGGTTTTGAGGCATTGACTGGATGTGATTAAGAGATAATCAAATAGATTTATCTCGAAATGCATGCAAATCTTGATGAAATTTTAATCACGCCAACCTTAGTCAAATTGGATATCTATTCTAAGTAATGTTGACATTCTGGATGCAATGGTATAGTTTGTTTTGCAATCAGAGGTTATTTCGTTCAAGTCGACGTCAAATCGGGATCAATTTTAGTTCAAATTTGTGCGTCGTCGCTTCCGCTCGCTCGATATTCATGCAGACTCATCCAAATTGAGTGTAAACAATCTCATCCAATAGGTTTTGGTGTTTCAACACTAATGACATGATCAATTTTGCAAACAGAGGTTGTTTGCACATCATCGTGGCTTTCTAACCTCGATATGTGTGTCAACGCATCGGTGACCCTCCTCCTTGATCGGTCGACGGTCGAATTATGCAAGATACATATTTTAATCAATTTTGACATTCTAAACATGATGGCAGAGTCTGTTGGCCAATTGAAAGTCATTTCGAATAATTTTTGGTGTCATCGAGTGTATTTTAACTCTGATTTACGTGTTATTATTTTTGATTGCTCGATATTCACGCATACTCATTTAAATTGTGTGAATAGTCTCATTTAATAGGTTTTGATATTTCGATACTAACGGCATGATTAATTTTTCAAATAAAAGCTATTTGGGCATTGTCGCAGCTTCCCGATCTCGATATACTTGTCAGTGCTTCGACGACCCCTCTTCTTGAGTGATTGACCGTCGAATTGTGCAATATGCATATTTTAATCAATTTTGATGTTCTGAATGTGATGGTGGAGTCTGTTCATCAATTCGAGATTTTTTTTGACTGATTTTTGGCAACATCGAGTGCATTTTAGCTCTGATTTGTGTGCTGAAGCTCATCAAATTCACCTTGTGAGCTCGACTTGACTTATGGTGCATGCATGCAGGTCAACAAAGTCCATATAGAAAAACATCGCACTTTAATTCTTCAATAAGATCATGAAAGAACTGCTGGTAGCATAGCATTCGTAAAACAGCGTCCGAATTTCTTAAATTAAAATAAGGCAGAGGATTGTGTAAAATAAAAATGTTTCCTTCTCATTTTCTAACGGAAGCTAAATGTATGATCTAAGTTGTAAGAAGTAAAAAAAATATGAGGGTGATAGGCTAATAGTGATTAATAAAATGTAGAAAGACAACAAAATTATATAATCCAGACAAAATGCTAAAATAAAAAGAGCATATAATATTCAAATTATAAAAAAAAACTATAATCATATAAATGTACCACTAATTAGCTCAAAATAGTTGGCATTGTGATTATCACCACCACTAAAATGATTCTCTACCTCAATGCAACCTTCATTGTCATCAATAAAGATTGCTTTAATAAGCTAGTTCTTTAAAAAATACACTTCATTATCATTGATTGTCTCAACCGCATCAGGGTGCACCCGACAATATTAAGGTATTCGGGCATGCCAAAAGTATGTTATGTCATTATATTTTTCCAAAATGAACATGAAAGGCTTTTCGATGTGTCCATGATTCTTAAGAATATTATGAAAAAAGTTAAGTTGTTGTTGGTTGAAAAAATTCTATATAGTCGCCTTCATCTGTGGTGAAAAGCGAGAATATAAAAATTCATCTTTTTGGGATGCCACGCAGATCCGTAGATGTGCTTATTCAGGTGATCGGGTACATCATCAAGGAATAGTGTACTATCTCGGGAGATAGAAGTCACTACCCTTTAATGGACCTAATCATCTTAATAAGGACTCCTAAGGACAATGGGTCTACATATGTACAGATTCTTCCCTACTTTATATAGAGAAAGAGTAAAAGCGGGGTTAATTTTGGGCTCATTAAGTTTCCTACAAGGGCAAGCCCTCATAGTTAATTACATCCTAAGGGATGAGATCCTTTATGAATACTCTCGATTAAGGTAAATGATCGTTATCTTCAAAGATTTCAATAGGAAGGGACTATCAATCGATTGGTTCATTTTTGAAGAGCAAATGAGATTGATCAAAGAGATGGAGTTATTATCGAAGCCAAAAAAAAGATAAGTAGGAGATGCCCACAATACTAGGAAACCTAGCGAGCATTTCAAACTATCCTATGGTTAGGCCTAACATTTTTTAAATTGATTTAATTTGTTTGAGTTACATTTTTCACTAGAAATTTAGGACTTATGATTTCATAACACAAGATTATAGAAATACCTAAGAATGATGATTTAAACTTATGGCCCATAAAAGGGAGAAGCAATCTCAGAATCAAAATCTAGGGAGCTTTGGCGAGGGCCAAAAGCATAACCTAAATCTAAGGTGAAAGATGTGTATTAGGTTTGCCTCCACAAAAAGGGACAAACCACTCGACTGTTTGGACTTACAACTGCCTGGAGGTGGCCGCCAACTAACTCCTCTTACGATTTTAAATACATATAGGCAAGTCATATGCTTATGCAAGATAGTTAGGTTATTATTTATTTAGAAAGAGACTAAGACCTTAAACTTACTCCCTAAAGAGACTAGATCATGTAATGAAAAGCTTCAAATGACCTAAATTACTGCAATTCATATTTCATTTTATTTTTATTTTTGGACAATTATTTTGACTCACACTAATACATGATAAATAAAGTTGTTGGCCAAAATCAGTGAGAAAGGAGAATGTGTGTTTCCACCATGGCTCTCAAAGGTCAAGCTATGTTTCTCTGGCAAAGGTGGAAGCTATCCAATCAAGAGTGAAACAAGATGCATTTGTGCATGATGTTATAAAAGAAGTACTCATCCAGTTAAGGGATTGCTAATTCTTTTATCTTGATTTTAAATCTAAGCTTTAAGTGAGGTTATGAGTTATTTATTTCTAGTTTTAAATTATTAGATTTGGTAAAAGATTTATTTTTCTTAAAGAGCCTAATCCACATCCAGGCCATACATAAAGCAAGAAAAAAATTAGGAAAAAGATGTCACTTAATGCACAAGCTAAACAAATCATCAATCAATTTATAAAGCTAATCTCAAAAAGAATAAGAGGGCGTTGTGATTGGGTACCACCGCACAATCCCGAAAATAAATTGGGTAGTCGAGCTCTACCCTTATACAACCCAAATTATAAATGAATTAAATACAATTAAACAAGAAATTCATTGTTATGGGGGTCTTCAAGCTTCATTTATTCTTTCTTCTTCTTTCTTCTTTCTTCTTTGGTTCCTTCTTTTGGATGGTTGGAAGGTGGATGCTCCAAAGGCTTCACTTAGTGCATAAGGTGAAATCTTATGACCAATGCTCATCCTAATCCTCATAACAATCATTCTAAATCCTAATTGCAAAATTCATATGAAAAGGAAAAGGAAATCTAGCTAACACCTATAAAATAAAGGTTAGTTAAAAAAATCACCAAATCCCAAGCATGTATACTAAACTTATCACCCCACACATGGGTGACTAAGTCCACCTAGCCTATTGAATTATGCTTAGGGATATAAGCACCTGCATAGCAAAAGCATTTATATTTTTATTTAATATAGAGCCCATTAAGCACAATCCCCTGGATAAAATAATAGTTAGACTAAGATCATCCTACCATTCATTCTATGTGCATTCATCCTAACATCCAGTCTAAAACATATATCACAAAACAAAAATAAGCATCAAACTATGCACTGCCCTAACCTAAAGCTAGAATTGGTGACTTAGCCTAATGTGTGTGCTTTCGAGGTTTGTGTGGTATGCTTAGCTATGGCTTTAAGTTAGAATTTTCTAAGTGTGAAGCATGTTCAACTTAGAGGAGGGTTTCATTTAAGTGATTTAATTATTTTGGGTTGATTTTATTTCATGTTTTGACTAGGTTCAAGTGAATCCTACAATTAATTACTAAGTTATGAAGAGAGGGAAAGAGAATAGAACTTCTCTTTCCTTCTTAACCTAAGTAATTTCTAAAGTGAATTCATATTTTGGTTTTCTTTAGTGAATATTTTGATTAAGTGTTTTAATTAATCCTAAGTTTAGATGAACTCTAAACAAACTCATTCAAAAAGAAAGGCATTTTAAGATTAAATGAAATGAACCAACAACAACAACAAGCCTTAATCCCACTAGGTGGGGTCGGCTACATGAATCCATTGTCTCCATTGTGTCCTATTATGTGTCAAATTCTCATTTAAATCAAGTATACTAAGATCATTTTTTATACGTCTACCTCTAGCTTTCTTAACATAAGGCAAATCTAATGCATCTACTCTCCTAAATCTACCATGATGCTTTATGTGGCCAAACCATCTAAGGCAACTCTCCCTAATCTTATCTACCCTGGAGCTACTCCAACTTTTTCCTGAATATACTCATTTTGCATTATATCTCTAAGAGTAAAGCCACTCATCTACCTTAGCATCCTCATCTCTGTAACACTTAACTTAGTCTTATGCTTCTCTTGTATTGGCCAACATTCTGCACCATAAGTCATTGCAAGTCTTACCACCATCTTATAAATTTTTTCCTTAAGTTTAAGTGGAACTTTTCTTTCACATAATAGGCCAGATGCATTCCTCCACTTCAACCATCCAACTTGAATTCTACTAATAACATCTCCATCTATTTCACCATCACTTTGAACAATATAGCCTAAATATCTGAAACGCTCACTCTTATTAATGACTTGTTCACCTAATATCACAACACTACCACTAGAACTTCTACAACTAAAATTACACTCCATATATTTAGTTATAGATCTACTTAAACGAAAACCTTTAGACTCTAGAGTTGACCTAAATAATTCAAGTTTCTATTGGGCTCCTTCTCTAGTCTTATCAATGAGAAGAATGTCATCAGCAAAAAGCATACACCAAAGTACATCTTCTTGTAAATGCCTAGTAAGAACATCCATAACTAAAGTAAAATGATAAGGGCTTAAAGCTGATCCTTGATGTAATCCAACTGAAATAGGAAAATATTTTGTCAATCCTCCTTGTGTTTGGACACAAGTAACAGCTCTAGTATACATATCCTTAATGACTTGAATATAACCAATATTAACTCTTTTCTATTCTAGAACTCTCCAAAGAACATCTCTTGAAATTTTATCATAAGCTTTCTCTAAATCAATAAATATCATATGTAGATCCTCCTTACTTTCTCTATGCTTCTCCATCAAACCCCTTGACAAATGTATAGCATCCATAGTAGATCTACCTGGCATGAAACCAAACTGACAGTGAGAAACTTCAGATCACATCGTAACATATGCTCAACTACTCTCTACCATAATTTTAATGTATGGCACATTAACTTAATTCCTCTATAATTTACACACTCTTGTGCATCACCTTTATTCTTAAATATAGGAACCAATAAACTTTTTCTCCACTCATCTGGAATATTTTTAGTCTTTAAAATGAAATTAAAAAGATTTGTAAGCCAAGAAATTCCTTGATCTCCTAAACATTTCCACACTTCTATTAAAATATTATCCGATCCTACTGCTTTTCCACATTTCATTTTCTTTAAAGCTTCACTAACTTCAGATTTACTAATACGATGATAAAAATGAAATTCTCTATTTTTGTTTAGGATATTAAGGTTGCTAAATCAATCGTACTTTCAGATCCTTCATTGAAAAGGTTATCAAAATACCTCATCCATCTATTTTCAATATCCTTTTCTAAAAAAAGCATTTAATTATTTTCATCCTTAATACACCTCACTTGAACTATGTCTTTACTTCTCCTATCTCTTTGGTTGGCTAACTTATACATACATCTTTCACCTTCGTAGGTATCTAATCTATATTATAAATCACTAAAAGCTAAATTTTTTTGCATCATATATTGCTTTCTAAGAATCTCTACAAGCCACTTTATATCTTTTCCAATTCTCTGAGTTTTTACATCTAAATTAAGTTTTATAACAATACTTCTTATTTTTTATCTTTTCTTGCACACTTTCACTCCACCACCAACTATTCTTATTAAAAGAAGCTTTTTTTTTGATTCTCCAAGCACATCTTTAGCAACTTGCTTAATTTTATTTGCTATTTTTTCCCACATAATGTTAGCTTCCTCATGAACATCCCAAATTCTAATCTCTTGTAGCTTGCTCTTAAAAATATTTTTATTTGTGTTCTTTAAGTGTCCCCAACTAATTCTAGGACAATAAAATGAACCAAATTCACAAAATATACATCACTTTATTTCTTTCCCAACATGTATATCATGAGTATGAATGAGTCCTAAGCATATCTATACATACAAATGAGAATATTTAACATACTTTATGATGCATGCTAAGTAATTCATTTAAGAAAATTTGGAAGTTATAATGTATAATTTTCATTAAGTAGAAAAGGGATTTCTTATCTAATTTTCACATGCACACATGAAAGTAAGAAAAGCATAAGTGAGTACAGCGTCATTATTAACTAGAGGTGTAAGGTATAAGACCTACTTAGGGCTACTTAAAGTCTCGTAATCTCAGGGTTGTCCAGACTAATATACCACTTTCTTAAATATAAATATGTGTACAAAAGAAATGAATGGAAAAGAAAGAATGAAAAATTTTATATTAGTTGATTCATTTTGTTTATGCAATTTATGTGTGTAAGCATAGGTATCCTTCTTAAGTGATAGTATAGGAATGAAGAGGATATGAAATTAGGAAAGTGTTAGGTTCTTTTCAAATGAACCATACATCTTACCAAATCCTATTCAAAACTACAGTAAAAGAGAAAGGAAGGAAAGCCTATACTAAGCACATCTTTATATCCTACTCACATGCAAGCTTATAATTAGAATATAAGTAACACACTTTCAGTTTTGATAATTGAATCATATATTTTGAAAATAATTTGAATTTAATAGTGATAATAACCACTCATATTTCTACTTTAGCCAACACATACAGATTTGACATAAAGTAAACATTTTTATTTTAAATTTGAATTTTAAAAAGTTTGAATGCATGAAACCACATGACACATATTTAACATGTTGGGGAAAGAACTAAAGCAATGAAAGCATGTAAACACATTTACTTTAATTAAATCCTAAAGAAAATCTTATGAAATAAGAAAGCTTAAAGTAAACCAAAGTTTATTTTGTGTGATTTTTGTTTGATTTTAATTTGATTTAATTTTGAAAATGTGGATTGAGTTTGTTGTTCCTAACCTATTCCCACATGTGTTTGATATTTTTGTTTAGTTTTTAGATGATTAGATTCATTTTAGATTTTGATTAGGTTAAGGTATGAATCAAACATGTTAATTAATCCTTACCTACACCACCTTAGCATAGTTAACCAAATAATTATGAGTGAATGAGATGACATAAAATCTCACAAGGATTTTAACTTTGCAATGCACCTAGAAAGAAAAGGGCCTAATGCAATTTGGCTCATGATTAATGATTAATTAAGCTAAGGGGTTTAACTTAAGTAATTTCAAAACACCCCTCACACATGTGAGTTGAGTTTTAATTTACCTAATTGAACTCAGGCTCTTGAACATCTAAGCATCTACCCAAAGTAGATTAATTAAGTTCAGGAAGGTTTTAGAATTTTTTTAGAAATTAATTAAGAGGTTAATTAATGAATTAACCCTTAATTAACAGAGGATTAAGGAAAGAAATGGGGGGTTTAGGGAATAGCTTAGGGGAAATACCCCAAAATTATTCCTAAGCCTCCTATTCATTGGATCAAATCTTAATCAACTTCAAAAGAGATTAAAACACTAATCAAACCATCCATGATCTAAGCCTTGATCCGAGCTCGATTGAGCTCAGATTAGGATAAAATCTTGCACACACCATCATACACTAATGGCAATCCTATCCAACGGTTGAATTTTCATGCCATGACACTTTCATTCACAAAGGACCAACACCTCTTAAGTCTAGTGGTCAGAAAATTCCAAACCTTGCCGGAGGTGATCTCCAGCATTCGATTCCCTTGGAGGAGCTTCGTTTGGTTGAGATGAAGCTATGGTGAAAGAATTAGCTCTTGAGGTTGGGTAGTTTGCTCTATGGACCAACTCCCCTTGCTTGTGAGCTCAATTTTGATCTAGGTAAGCCTCTCCTTGCCTTTGGAGCTTGGGAAATATGTTGAGTAGCTTGACTTGATCCTCTGATGGAGTGTGCAAAGAGAATTGAAGTGGTTTTGAGTGAAGAGGAACTTTGAATTTTGATTTTCCTCCCCTGTTTTCACTGTTCAAAAATTGAGAATGGGAAAATGGCTAGAGCTCTAGGAGGTTAGGGATCACTCTCTGATAGCTCCTAACACTCTCTCATACTCAATCAATAATGAGGATGTGTGAATTGAATTAAATTAGGGGAGTATATCTCCCCCTATGGCAATCAGATGACCAAAGCTATGGCTACCGCTTTGATCCAATTGACCATATCGAAAGGGTTGTTTGGGCTATTTGAAGTTGTCACATGGTCGGTTTGAGCCAAGGAGTGGATTGGTAACCTCCCATGTGCTTCAAATTGAGCGAAGGGAGGTTTTCAAATTGGCCAATTTGAGTTATGGGGTCAGTTTTGGCCTTAGGCCCATTTGGGCTTACCCAAACCCATTGGGTTGGGTGCACCACTCTCCATGGGGTTCACTTGACCCATTAGGAAGGTATCAAGTTAATATGAAGAGGGCTTGACCAAATTCCCCATGGATTTGACCAAAACTTATTTTATGGACAAGAGGTAGAATGGTCATTTGGCTGATTTTTGAATTTGAATATGTTGGGTATGTTGAGAAAATAGGTTTGGCCAAGTTTCATTGATTTGGAGTTCATTTGATATGGTTTGGCTCATGTTGACCCATTTAGGTCAAAATGGGTCAACTTGGGTCAGGTTGACCAATTGGTCAAATCGGGTCAAACCAAGGGTTGGGCCAAGTTCATATGGCCATTTGAATTTTTTTGGTGACTTTGGTTTGATTCAATTTGATTTAGTTTTTAGTTTGGCTCATATGACTTCATTTAAGTCAAATGGGTCAAGTTGACCAATTTGACCCATTTGACCTATTTGAGCTAAGTCATTGGTAGGTTTAGGTTTGGTTAGTCATATGAAGTAGATTGATATCTTTGTTTTCAATAAATTTTGGTTAAGTTTGAATTTGGCTCAAGTTGGGTTCAAGGTCAATTGGGCTAGGAGTGGGTAAGAGGTTTCGTCAAGTTCAACAAGTGATTTGGAATGAACTTGACCCATTAGTTTCAATCAATTTGGCTTAGATCAAGTTTTGACATATTTTGACTCTTTAGGTCAAGGTGGGCCAACTTGGGTCAAGTGGCCAATTGGGCTAGGTTATGCTCAAATATTGACTTGGTCAAATTCAAACATAGTTCATGAATGAACTTAGATCAATGGTTTCAATCAATTTGGCATATGATGTATTTTGGCTAGTTAGGTTTCATTTTTGGCTAAGTGTTGACTTGGTTTGACCCAATTTGGTTGATTGATCATCCCATGATGATTGTTGATCATGATGAGAGGCATAGGTGAGTTTGATTCAATCCAATTTGGTTAGGATTAGAATTTGGCTCATAAGAGTACTTTTAGGTCACTTTAAGGTCAAGTGAGCCTAAGTGGGTCAAATAAGGTCAAAGCTTGATTTGAGTTTTATTGAACTTACATATAAACTTATGATTGAAATATAAATCCATTTGCAAGTTGTTTGAAGTCTAATGGGTTTTGATCCATTTGATAATTTCATATTCAAAGGAAGAACATGAATGTGTTTGGGGTTTGATTTTTGAATTGGATTTTGATTTGATGATTGAAGTTTGTATATATATGGATCCATGATTGTAAGTTTGATTGAATCATGCAGGAAAATCAAGAGTTTGGCTTGATTTGAAGTTGATTTGGCTGTTCAAGATTTTGACTTGAAAGGCTTAGGTTGGATTTTGAGTGGATTTGAGTTTGATTTTTAGAATTGGTTTTGATTGTTTGAATTTATATTTCATTTATATAAATGAGAATATAAATTTATCATGAGAAAATTTCAAATATTTGAAGTGATTTGATCATGATTTATACTAAACCCTTAAAAGGAATTTAAAGGACTTAGAAAATTTTGGAGTAGGGATTTGAATTTTTGAATTTGGTTTGATTGATTTATATTTATATTTCATTTATATATGTGAATATAAATGAGATTATAAGTGAGTTATGAGAAAATCCCATGAATTTGAACTGATTTAGATTTGATTTTAGCTAAGTCCATGAAAGAAAGCTTAAAGGACTTAGGAAAATTTGTTAATTGATTTTGAATTTTTAGTTTAGTTTGATTGGTTTGAATTTATATTTCATCTATATATATGAATATAAATGAGAATATAAATCTCATGAGTTTGAATTGGTTTAGATCATGATTTAGGCTAAGTCCTTAAAAGAAGATTAAGGACTTAAGAAAGATTTGGACTTAGGAATTTCATTCATCGGTTTGAATCATTGATTTCAATCATGGATTTGATTTGACTTTGGAGAAAATCAAATAAGATTGATTTGGAGTTTTACTTGAAGGAAGGAAAGTGAGGAATGGCTCAAGCTAAGGGTAGGCAAATTTTACTAACATCCCTAAGGCATGACTTATTCCTATGACTAACTCTTCTAAGTCTTTAAAGCTAGGTTGAGTGTCCACCTAGTCATCATACGTGTCTTAAGACTAAGGAACTCTTAAAGTCTAAGCGAAGTCCTATTTCTAAGATGGGGTGGGGAGTTGAGAGCTTATTCTAAAAATGAGGTCAGCAGTTGCAATACAATCTTTTGAAAATCATTAATAACCAAAACCTTCACAAAACCATAACTTTAAAAATTTTCTCTACGTAAACAATTCAAAATTAAGTTTCATAGAGATGAGGATGCTCGAATGGATGAGTGTCTTTACACTTAGAGACAAATTCAAAAATGAATAAATACATGATAAAGTTGGAGCAACTCTAATGGTAGATAAGATTAGAGAGTCACTTTAGATCATTTGGTCACATAAAATATCGAAAATCCAATGACCCAATTAGGAGAGTAGATGTATTTGGAGCAACTCTAATTACTCCTATATGTGTCGATACTCTTATTGTGGCTTCCAACATCATTATTATAGTTATATGTGTGCATTATTATTCTCATTTTTCTTTAGTACATTTTATTGAAATAAAGCAAAGTCAACATTTCAAACAAATTAAGAGTAAATAAGATTACAACACATCCTTTTTGGAAATCTAAAATACCATCAACTTAGAAATCTTAATCTTCATAAATAAAAAAACTTTGAGGCATACTAAAAACTATCACAAATAAAATTTTTGTTTAGTTTTCTTTTAAGTGCAAGTTAAATGCGTGATTCCTTTAAGTACTAACAGAAGGTAACTACTTAATTATAGAGGAAGTCATTTTCTTGTATAGATATGAGCATAATTTTTCTAAAGTAATTTCTTATTTCTTTTCTTGATTACTATTTGTTGGTTTAGTACTATATTTTGGCCTAAAAAGATTTTATTAAAAAAGTGATGTAAAAAATCTAATTAAAGAAAATTCATTTTTTTCTTAGTAATTTTATTTATTTCTAAATTTTTGAATATTTACAATCATCATCAAATGGAGTTAAACTTTGCTATTGTTTTTTAGGAGAATTATTACATGACTGGTAACTAGTAATCTGTGAATCCTAAAATTTCATTTGGATGAAATCATACTATGCATCATAGTAGTTTTATTATGAAACTCTAAACCTGAGTTATCCTATACTAAGTGCCCATGTTCTAAATACAAGAAGAAATAAGTTGATGAAGTGACGGCTTCTTTATATAGAAAAAGCTTTCATTATGATTACCAACTTTGAATATCACACAAGTATGATATATTATAATTTAGTGTTGACATACGTGTGGTGACACATACTGTTAGATGATGAACAAATATAATGATACCAACATATTATTTTGAAATCACTAGCCCACAAATTGAGGTAACCTTTAACAAATAAAATGTTGAAGCACCTTAATAATGATGCTCAATAGTTTTATAGCATGTTGCATGTAATTCAACAACCTTTATGGTGCTCAAATGCACCAATCACTCTTAAGTTATTTATTGTAATTAGAATGTTATGTATTATATTATTTTAAGATGCTTCAATCAGTTCATAGGGATACTAAAGAAGAACAATCCAAGTGATTAACCTACATCCACTAACTTATATAAAACTAAAATGTTGATGTCCATATTGCACGAAAGATATATTTGTGGGCTCTGAAAATTCACCATCGACCTCTCGACAATATTGAGAGTATATTTTAAGTTTCGATGTAATTTTAAGAAGGCAGATGGAATAGTAGATAAGATACTACCTAGAGATTTCATCCTCATTTGGTGAGGACTTTAGATCTAGTTCTAGGTTTCCTATAGGCGTAAGTACCTATAGTTAATTACCCCCTCTCAATGCTGAAAGAGAACTTTTGATTAAGGCTAGTCCTTAGATCGCTTAATGCATATCGTATAGTAGCAGCATATGGAGTTTAAAATTTGAGATTATGGAATTCATCATTTTTTAGCTTAAAGAGGATAGTTAGGGAAATTATGTCATGCCCGATCTAGATCTCATGGTTCCATCATCCGTGGTCCGCAGTCCTTAGGAGGGAGAAACTTGACGAAAGAAGAATCATTGTCACATGAGTTACGTCATCCAAAAAATCCTTGTAGACTAGGGGTGGAGTTTGTCTAAAGAGACATGCTTACGTTTACCATAACTAACAAAGGGCTTTTTATCCTATCAGCTGTATGCTATGATTCACAACTCAAAGGGCAAAGCCATTAGGGAGCTTACGGGATTCGATCGTGATTATAATATAATGGAGCCTTACTAAACCAAACCACGATCGAGAACTCGATTGTAGCATCATCTAATGGCCCAAACCATGCATCAAAATATGTCACATCCTTACTGACATGAGATTGATTGAGAGTGAACATAACATAACACTTGATTTGATATTGACTCTTTTGTGAGCTAGAGTTTTCTTAATTTGTCACCTCCGACAAATAATTACGGAAGGTGGATAGATTGAGTTTTATTTTAAGCTTTTATAATTGAATTTTATTTAAGCAATTTTTTTAGATTGACACTTAATTTGAGCTAATTTGATTTGAAATTAGAATCATATTTTAATATAAGTATCCCCTCCGATTGACATCACAATTCAACACAGCCATCATTAGGGTAGTTAATTAATTGAATCGAATATATTTGAGAATTTTAGATCATGTCAACTCTATTTAGCTCTTAATAGAGGATCAGATCTACTGTTACATGACATAATTGGCTTCTCAGATATTTCAATAAGTTTAAATTCTTATATAGATTTTTATATTTTGTTAACGACCCAGTCCTAAGACTAAACCGGGTAGCAACTCGTGCAGCATCCTCAGATACTTGAATTTAAGTATTCAGTATAGTGTCGGGGCCCATGCGAGTGTATTTAAGAATATCTTAATTAACATCTTCTGTTCTCTTATATGATGTGTTACGAATCTGGTGGCATAGAAGGTGTTGTAAATTTATCTAACATCTTATTAGATCTTTTGGATTAATATTTAATTGATTCCAAGTTGATTATTCTTTGAATACTTAATAAACTCTTAATTATGACAATTATCAAATTCATTGCCAACTATACTCAATTTCTCCTTGATCTAATTCAAGTATTTAATAGGGCAACGAATATACTTAAATATTTTCCAAGGATTCATCGCTTATGCTTATTAGCAATCATTCTATCTCATGGAAAATCTCTGATGAATTCTTTAATTTCCTTCAATTCATTTGAATATGTTTGAAGAGTTTATCTTAATTCCAAGAGGCTCTCTTATGCTTTGATTTGATGTTCAATCAAGATATCTATTTTTTTGACATCATTTAATTTTCAATTATTCAATTAGTTTTATGATCACTTCCTTGTGAATTTAATACTTTGAGTATTCAATAAAAAGGCTCTATTTATAAAAACAAGCATCAACTTCAATATCCCTAACTCCACATTAGGTTTCATATTTAAGGAACAACGGACTTTAAGTTTTGTTATAATTCCTTTAATAATTTTACATTTAACTCCCCCTATCTCAGTTAAAACTTGTTTAGTTCTCCATCACTTTTTTGTTTGAGAAATTTGTAAGAATATAGACTTACTTAATTTATTTTGTAAGAAAGGGTCCTTCATTACTCCCTCCAATCTCTATAAATAAGGCTAAGAGGGTGCTTTATATTTCATTCCATTTGTTTGAGGAGTTGAAGTGCTTAAAAGAGAAAGGTTTATTTTAGTGTGCTTTCAACTCCGCTTAAATAAATCTTGTAATAATTTTTTTCTCTTTTCTCTTTGATTTAATGTTTTACTTCTGTATTCATTGCATGTTTTTTCCCTCCCCTCTTTTTCTTTTTGTTTGATTCTTTTAATTTGAATTTATCTATAGGTTTCATTGTTTAGTGCTCTTAATCCAGTTTCTTTTATTCTTCTATTTTTTTAAGTCCAAAGATTTGACAAAATTTGTTGTATTTTGGCTAGGCGATCTAACAAATGTTACTCGATGCATAATGAAATAAGGTTCTTGTGACATCACCGTTTCATCTCATCACTCCCTAATGATCATGACAAAGCCTTCAAACCTGCAAAAAGATAAGCATTCATACAAGTTCACACATTTGTTTACACATTCACTTTCAACCGCAACGATAAACTTGCATTTTAACATTTGAATCCAATCTTTCTCTTAGCCTAGAATGAGGGAAGAGAAAAAAGTAAATGGGGAATTATCGACGACCAAGAGGAACTCGCCTAATGATGGAGTTGCCTCTCGCTGCGGCAAAAAGAAAGTTCAAAAGGAGACGAAAAGGGAGATGTCGTAAACTAAGAGATGAACCCATCTAATGATGGTATTTCTCTCTGACTCTGGCAAAAGGAAAGGTCGGAAAGGGAAAAGGAAAGAAAGCTTTAGCTAAGATTTCGGTTAAGTGATTTCAGTTATAAGTAATTTTGGATAAGGGGTGATTTAGGCTAACTACTCAAGTGGATGGGAAAGAGAGGGAGGAGTGGGTATGGAGAGAGAGGTCGATCTTTATCTCCGAAAGGAGGGTTCTTTGCTTATAGGAAGAAATCAAGAAGGGACAAGAGAGGGCTTACAATTTGAGGAGGATCGAAGTAGATGAGAGGGAAACGGAGAAGATCTCATGGTTTGGAGGAATGAAGGATCACTTGCGGTGACTAACAACAAGATAATCTATGTAGTTGAATTGGAGAAGAGGGGATCACTAGCGGTAGTAGTTGAGGGAGGATTGGCTGACCCTTTGTGTGCGATTTTCATTCGAACAAAAGGGGGGAACGGTTGAGGTGCTTCCATGCGTGAAGAGGAGGCCGAGCGATCATGGAGGAGACTAGCTCGTGCGCGTGAAAGGGGGATCCGAGCGAGTTTGATCACATGAGGGTGAGTCGAGGGGGTTGCGTGCGATTGAGGAACAGGAGAGGTCGGGTCGGCTAGGGTTAATTACAGGTCGGTTAGGTTTAATTAGTAAAATAGGCTTTTTTAAATTGATTTTTTAAGTGTCTAATTAACTTTTAAAGTTAATTTTACAATGACGTGATTAGATTATATATATATATATATATATAAATTTAAGGTTATTCTGATATTCTGAATGTAACAGCGCAACCCGTTTCACAATCGGAGATCGTTTGGTTCAAGTCGACGTCAAATTGGATCAATTTCAGCTCAAAATACGTGTTATCACTTCTGACTGCTCAATTTTTATGCAGACTCATCTAAATTGAGTTTGAATAGTCTTACTTGATAGATTTTGATATTTCAAAACTAACGGCATAATCAATTTTATGAACGTTGGTCGTTTGATTTAAGTTGGCTCCTCGTGATCTCAATATATGTTTATGTGCGTTGACTCGATCCTTGATCAATTGATCTATTGTAATATTTATATCTAACTAATTTAAATGTTTGAACATAATGGCAAAGTTAGTTCATCGATAGTCATTTGGGCTGATTTATGACGTCGGTGTATTTCAATTTGCGCTCTCACTTTCGATCATTTGATGTTTGTACAGGCTCATCTAAATTGAGTGCGGATAGTCTCATTTGGTAGTTTTCAATATTTTAAAGCTAATGGCACAATCAATTTTATGAATGGAGGTCGTTCGGATATCATCGCAGCTTTCTAATGTGTGTTAGCACATTGATCACTCGATCGCTTGATCGGTTGCTCATTAGATTATACAATATTTATATTCTGATCAATTTTAACATTTTAAATGCGATGGCAAAGTCTGTTCATTGATCGGAGGTCATTTTGACAATTTTTAGTGATGTCTAGTGCATTTTAAGCCCTGATTCGTGTTTTAAAGCATCTGAAGTTGATCAAATTGACCCTATAAGCTCGATTTGGCTTGTGTAGCATATGTGAAGGTCAGTAAATGCCTCCCAACAAATGTGATTCATGCATGGAGCGAGTCGCATTTGTTAAAAATTGGTTGGTCCTTTTGACTTTCTTCGCTCTCTTTTTTCCCTTCTTCATACTACTTCTTCGTATAACTCCCTTTTTTTTAATGCTTTGTTATACTGTCACTTGGATTCTTATGTGTCATTTCTCTAATCACTTGGAAAGAGAATGTTGAGAGAAAGATGATCTGCATCTTAGCTTTTGAGAAGAGGCTATTTGGTTGGAGATTGATATCAGGGATAGGATTGAGCAGCACACCGATATGTTGCGAGGATGTGATCTTTACCAGGGTTTCTTCAGCACGCTCTTCCATAATTCCTGACTGTAATGTAGATTCTTTTACCTTTGAGGATCCTACAGATTGGGTGGCTACCATTTAAAATCGGGGACCTCCTGGATATACGATGCTTCAGTCGGTTCTGGATATTATGATATTTTATAGCTTGCCGACAACATTGAGCGGGGGACTGACTTCTAGGCCACCATCAGTTATAGCTGGGCTCATTTGACCTGCTTCGAGATTCCTCCATTGGTAGGATTCTTCATTTTTTACATAGATACGTCACATGGGCTAGGTGTGTCTTGACTCACGAGATACTTCTGAACAGCGTTTATGAGGCGTATATGTGTCTATTTGATTTTGGAGGTATTTCTTTTTCTTGGGCTCATGGGTGAAGAGGATACTAGTAACACTTGTTGGATTAGCCCAGAAGAGTTGGCAGTTACCCTTTGGGACATACAGGCTGTGTCAGGTCTCCCGGTATTTGGTTACCACTACGAGGAGTGTATTCCACCTAATGAGGAGTAATTTTGCAAACACCTTCGATGATTGTGCCGAGAGTAGCTATGCTTTTGTTTATATTGATCTTGAACCACTACAGACTTTGGTATCATGACATTCTAGATGATCACAGTACCGCATGGAGTGCATGGATTGAGCTTCTTACAAGATTATGCTATCGCGGGGAGGCTAGCACTGACCTTTGGGTGTCGATGGGTTACTTATCAGGACTATGAAGTCTACCCGGAGGAAGACTTCTCCTTATACGAGATTGGCGAGGATCTATTCTTAGTAGGATTTATAGTGCAATGGCTTTGCATTTTTGTCTCCCATTCTGAGAGGATCTTCGCTAGGTGTTTTAGCAGAGAATCTCTCGAGGTGAGAGTTCTCTTTAGCGTGTTGTTGATTTATAAGATATTGGAGGTGATTTTTAGGGCAGATTCTCTATAGTTGCGAGATGTGATTCTACCTTGGAAGTACTTGTACGCTTTGATTCACCTCCATATACATGGTGCCTTTGCTTATTTCGAGTATCCAGCATTCTTTTCAAGGCAAGGATATCTTACTGTCTTACAGTTATATCGAGCCACGTCTACTTTGGAGATGGAGCAGATTTGCATGTTCTTCTTTGCTCCTCTTTAGTCAGAGATCAATTTTTGTTAGTTCACTAGACGGATATATATATGATTTATCATCTAACATGATAGAGGTTGATCATATTGATAGTTTTGATGAGAATGACAAATATTCATTACTTCATGGCCATTAGACATTGAGAGTAGCTGAGTACCTTTTCAATATACATCCAGGATGGTTATGTCGATTTGGGGCTTATTGTTATAGGGCTATCGGAGTTACATGTAGTTTGGTTTCTTCCAGTCGACCTCTCATGATGGTAGGCCATTCATCCCTGGTGTAGTGGATATTAGGAAGATCATGATGATTCCCCTTAAAACATGTTACTTTATTGCTTCAGTTGTTTGGCAACATTTACTGAGGCTTGGTACCGGCTCTCATTTTCTGATAGCTCCTCAGAGCCACACAGGGGTCAGCTATACCTATCTCACCTAGGTTTGGCTATCTTTTAGTCCTTTCTTGGAGTGTGGTGCCAGGAGATGTAAGCATAGGGTGAGATCTTTGGGAGTTCCTCGAGGTCACCATCATCGGTTACCACTGATAGGAGATAATAATGCTAGAGGTATAATCACTATCTTTCTCTCTTTCAATACTTCTATCATTTTCTTTGTTGCATCACTAAAATATATTCATTTATTTTAATTTGATTCATGGCAGATACTAGTTGTGGCGGGTTGGGACACCACTCATAGGAGTCAAAGCAAGGATTCCTTCTACATTGAGATTTCACTCCCCATGTAGTTGACTACAGCTTGTTCGAGCTTCAGTTGATTGTGCCATGAGTCCACTTCCACGATGACTTCTAGCTCCTAATAAGGTGTCATAGGTGTCATCTAGTCTGATATATATTGAGAGACTTTGGGTTGAGCCATCAGTGTAATGCGCCTTTATTGCCTCAAATTTTTGCTACTCTTATGAGTCACTCTTCCCTTGAGCCTTATATCCATTATCACGGGAGACTTGAGGTGAGAGATCTCGTACTTGGTGGGGCTTCTACTGAGCCAACATATAGCTCTAGAGCTTATCAGATAGTGAAGGTCAGCGAGTACTATGCCACTTATGACACACCCGTTCAGTCAGATTCATCATGTTCAGGTACTTTCTTCTTCTCTTTGTTCTTTAGTTTCACTTCTTTAAACTTATTGCTCTGCTTTATGCAGGTTGTTTTCATTTATTCCTTGTAGTGCCTGATGTAGGTTATGAGCCCAAGATCAACCATCGATATTCTTGTACACCAGATCCATGAGACAGGGGCATGCAGGATTGTGGCTTGATGTTTTTGAGGGATGTGGTTTATCAGCTTACTTTGGATTCACCAGAGTCTCTAGATAGCTTCACATCATATGCGAACACCATTCTGGATCTTCTACCTCTTACTGGCATGGAGGAGTAGGTCCTCAGGTACTTGGAGACTCTCTATAGAGACGTAGAGTTTTTGATCCACCAAATGAGATCACTTAGCATCGTCCGCTCCCATGCTTCATTGGCAGAGCTTCAAGAGCAGGTCAGGCTTCGTAGGAAGCTGACCTAGCACATGATGAGTTTGAGGAGATTGTTGAGGCTCTACGACATGACTATCAGAGTTCAATAGATGCTTCTTACGAGTTAAGCATTGATGGATCGAGATGTGCGAGGTGGAGATGAGAGCTCGGCTATAAAGCGCAGATTGACATCTTATGGTAGATGTTGAGGACAGACCATAGATTGATGCTTTCTAATTTGCTGAGAGTGAGCATCAATCTTTAACTTTATTACGACTTAGAACTTAGGCTTCCATGATGTATTTTATTTTTTTATTTCTCTTTCCATCAATGATGTATTATTTTGTTGTATTAGTGCACATCAGCATTCCTATTACTTTTGTGTTTTTTGCTTGATTAGATCATTTGAAAATATATTGAAACATCACCCTATAGATAATATATAGATTGATTTGAGACAGCTCTGAATTGAGATTTCCTCAGATTGTCTTGGTATATCGATCAAGTAAAAAAGATTCTTGGGATTCTAGTTGCTTGTAATTACTAAGCTAGATTTGATTTGAGATTGAACATCTATCATCATTATACTGACGAGCATAGACTCTTTCATTGTGACCTTTTCTTACGGCTTGTTGGGTGAGGAGAGTATCAACAACTCGGCCACTTATATGCTCGTTGAGTTTGACCATTAGAACCTACTTCAGTCTTTGACTTAAGCTGTGATGGGTTAGTGACTTGTAATCAGACTGATAAACATGGGCTCTTTCACTGCGGCCTTTTCTTACGGTTTGTTAAGTGAAGAGACAGTCAGTAACTCAGCCATTTGTAGGCTTGTTGAGTTTGACTTTTAACCCATCCGTGTCTTAGACTTCAGGATGTATAGGTTGATATTTTTCCAACTTAATTGATTGAAGCTTTTGAAATTGGGAGTTCTTCTAACTTGATCTCTAGAATTTGGCAAATCTAGGAGGTAAATTTTTTACATTTATGGCTGTCTTTTCATGCGTAGAAATAGACTCTTTTGCTCCTACAAGAACCTACAAGTTAACGGTAATAATTATGAGTATATTCAGGGATTTCAACATAAAGCTCGATGTCAACTTGAATTAGAATATATTCAAGGATCTCATTTTATAGCACGATGTTAACTCAAATAAACTTGACATAAACTAAAAATACCTCCTATCTTGCAGGGGGAATTCTAAAGCACATTTAGAAGAACTTTCAAGATGAAAATACATAAATACATCAATATTTGAGTTGATATGCTCTTAAGAGGATTTTAATATGTAATATTGATTTCATCTATGTATATAAATCTAAAAATGCCCCCTATGTAACAGGGAAATTTTCATGGAATAGTTTTTTTTCTCTAGAGTATATTTATTTAAGGATCTCAGCATGAAGCACGATGTCGACCTAAATAGATATACTAAAAAAAGGCTTCTTGTCTTGCAGGGAGATTTCTATTATATCTTGAGAATTTCTTTATCATGTATAATACTTTTTCAGGTATTGACCATTAATTGGTGGCATTAGTCTTTCACCCTTTAGGTCAACGAGTTGGTATGCCCCTTCTTGATATACTTTTTCAATGACAAAAGGGCCCTCCAAATTAGTCTTAAATTTGCCACCAATTCTTCAATTAGGAATAATTGGTCTTCTCAGCACCAAGACTAATTCTCCTTTTTGGAATGTTCGAGGCTGCACCATATGGTCAAAAGCTTTGGGCATCTTTGCTCGATAAATTTCTAGATTTTAATGAGCTTGCAATCTAATTTTATTAAGCATGTCTAGTTCCTCCATTCTCAGACAAGCATTTTGATCTTGAGTTAGATTGTATTGGATGGCTACTAGAAGTGTCGGCAATTGAACTTCAAGCAAAAGAACTGCTTCAGTTCCAAATACCAATGAATAGGGAGTGGCTTTAGTCAGCATCTTGTAGGTGGTTTGATATGCCTATAGTGCCTCTATTAGTTTGGTATGCCATTCTCTCTTATTTTTAGTAAGGATCTTTATGAGCAGCTTGACTAATATCTTATTGAAGGTTTCTACCAAACCATTTGCCCTTGCATTGTATATTGAAGAGTATCGCCAATTGATTTTATGTCGATCAACGAATCTATAAATCTTTATATTTTTGAAAGCTATGTCATTATTAGAAATTATTCGGCATGACACTCCAAATCTATAAACCCCATTATATGTAAAGAAGTTGATCACTCGATCAACAATAACTTCTTTAAATGGGGTAGCTTCTGCCCACTTAGAGAAATAGTCTTTCGCTGCTAGGATGAAGCGGTGTTTAGCTGATGATAACAGATCAATTGGCCTAATTACATCTGTACCCCAGCATTCGAATGGTCAGGGTTCTATTGTTGGGTGTAGTGGATTTGAAGGTTGATGGATTATATTCTCATGTTCTTAACATTCGTGGCACCTCTTAGCAAAATTAATACAATCACTTACCATAGATGGCCAATAATAGCATATCCTTTTGATCTTTACTATCATCTTGGGACCTAATTGATGCACACCATAAAATCCTTCATGAACTTCAACCATCACTTTGGTACCTTCATCTGTATTTAAGTATTGTAGCCACATTTGTTCAAAGGATCTATGATATAAAGTGTTGTTGACGAAAGCATAGTGCAACATTCTCTTCTCAATTTGAGCTGATAGTGATTTATTATTTGGTAATTTACCTTCTTTAAAGTAGTCAATGAATGGTTGCCTCCAATCATGTGGCTCTTCTACAATAAAGGCTTCACATTACTTTTCTGAAGCAATGTCATTCTTAGCTCTTCTGGGTATAACTCCATGTTGATTTTGAGGAGTATAAGGAGGAACCTGAGTAGTGTCCTGCTATATCGAATTTGATAACCCCTCTACCTACGGGGATTGGTACTTTGTTGGCTCTAGAATTTGTCGAGTAAATATTTTGATCATGACATAATCATCATTCATGTTTGTCATTTCCTTAGCTAATTTTGCTAAGCAATTTATTTTGTTATTTCGGATCGAGTTAATGTAATATTTGGTTGCTTCATAAGCTCAAGAACTCGCTTATGATAAAAAGCTAACTCATGCTTGTTGATTTTATAGATGCCAAGTACTTGATTCATAATAAGTTGGGAATCATAAAAAATATACAGGTTTTGAATGCCAATGAAAATAGCTTCTTCAAGACCACACTAATATTTCATACTGGACTTCATTATTATTATCTCTTCTTGTTATGAAGATGATGCTTATTTGCCCTTGGAAAATTTAAAGGTTGGATTTGTTTGATCGATGAGGCTCCATCAAAGTACATTTTCTAAATTTATGATTTTTTTCTTTCATGAATGAGAATAATTTGCTCATTGGGCAAATCATCATTAAGAGAAGAGTTTGTAGGGATGGGATGTGTAGTTAGAAAATCTGCTAAGATTTGTCCCTTCACTGCTTTCTATGGAATGTATATGATATCAAATTATAGAAGCGATACTGCCCATCTTGCCAAGCAACCTATCAACTCTGATCTTATCATCAAGTACTTCAGTGGATTGATCCTTAAGATGAGGGTAACCTTGTGAGATAACTTATAGTGATGGAGCTTTTGGACTACAAAGATCAATGTCAAACAATACTTCTCTATCGGAGAGTATCTCATTTCTTCTCCTATTAATCTTCGACTGATATAATAAAGAGTGTTATCTTTGCTTTCTTCATTGTGTTGTACCAATAATACTCCAAGTGACTCTTCTAATGCAACTGTATATAGAATGAGGGGCTTCCCAGGAGTAGGAACTATAAAGATTGGTGAATTTAACAGGTAGCTTTTAATACTATTGAAGGCTTCTTGGCACTCCTTGTCCCATTTGAATGGATCATCCTTCTTCATCAACTTTGCAAATGGTTGACATCATCTTGATAGGTTTGATATAAATTGATGAATGAATGAGAGCTGTCCTTATAAATAATGAAACTAATGCAAACTCTTTGGTAGAGGCATCTCCATAATTGTCTTGATTTTAGCAGGATCAATTTCAAGTCTTCTATGATGTACAATATACCCAAGGAATTTTTCAAAGGATATCAGAATGCACATTTTAGAAGATTCCTCAAGATCATATTTTATGATTCTCTCCAATACAATTCTCAAATCTTCAAAGTGATTTTCATGATTTAAGCTTTTCATCACTAAATTGTCAATATAATATTCCACCTTTTAGTGAATTAACTCATCAAAAATATGCGTCATGGCTCTTTGTATAGCTCAGTATTTTCTATCCAAGAGCATGGCATATGTGATGCCAATAGGTATTTTTAATTATGCATGTCTTTCATCTTCAGGTGCCATCTTGATTTGATTATATCCTGATGATCTCCATAAATGAGAACATGTCATAGTTAGAAGTATTGTTCACTAGTTTTTCTGATTTTGGAAGCGGGAAGTCATCTTTTGGGCACGTCTTATTTAGGTCCCGAAAGTCAATGAAGACACGAATTTGACCATTCTTCTTCCTAATTGGATAATGTTGGCTATCCAATCTACATACTTCTCCTGGATGAAGCACCTTCTTCTTAGTTTAGCAATTACTTATTCTTCAATCTCTCTCATTCTTTAGAAGCTTATTTGCATTTACATCAGTTTAATGGCAGAATTGCTACATCAGGGGATAAGCCTGACATTTCAGAATATGTCCAGGAGAAGCAATCCCTGAATTCCAAAAGTAGTATTTTTTAGCTCTTCAACTTTCTCATGTAGAAGCGGCGAAAGTTGCAGGGGATCATCTCTCTAGTTGATTTCTTTGAGTTCATCCATAGTAGTTGTTTGTCCACCATCTTCGAGTTCTTCAAGCGCAGGCTTGGTTTCCACTTCTTCATCATTCATAAGAAGGATTTCATGAAAATCATCTTTTTTGTCACTATTAGTTTCGATCTCAGCTTCTATTATATGATAACAAACTTTATTTTAATGAGATTTGGGAATGAACCCAAGACCTTTAGTGATAAACTTATCACTTCTTCGTGATATTTGAAGACTTCTTTGATTCCACAGCTTGCTAAAGACTTGAGCTCTTTGTTTAGTAATTTTAATATGAATTCCAAGCTTATACATTATTCTTCACAATTTCTATGGATAGTATATTAGTATTCTTGTTGGCACTATCTTATCAGAATTTTCATGTTGAGTAGGTCGATCAAAATTTTGAGGTTGGGACTCTTCAAATTTGTAAAATAGAGTTATTGTTCCGCCACTCTTACTCAACAGCGGCACATAGAATGTTATCAATTCTCCAATGTTATGAACCTCCAGTGGAGTGATTTCTTTGAAGTACTGCTGAGGGATGGGTATAATTTTGAAGGAGTCCTCTAACACTTCCAAATAAGCTATCCTTCTTGATGCGACCCTCTAAACTCTATTTTCATAAGTAGATTCAAAATCATAGTCTGAATCAGAATCACTTATTTCATACTTTGTCTTTCTTGGAAGCTTATAAGTTCTCATAGGTTTGATAGAAATATCTTCTTCTCCTTGTGTGTCACTTCCCAAATGAGGAATTGATCTTCTTGATTTAGATGTAGAATCAAGTGCTTTAGGGAGAGTTGGCATTGCATTCTTTCTTCCTCTTTGCTTCTACTCTTTCAACTTGTGAAATTACTTTTTAGTTCCTAAAATGGATGCTACCGCTTCAAGAGGCTCTGTTGGATTAGGCTCTTTAAAGATTAAATTTTTTGCATCTTCATAGATCTTTGCTTTGTGGATGGAGAATGATTGTAGGTTATCAGGAATTTTGAACTCTTCCCCCTCTTTTAGGTACTTCATACATTGATTCATAGTTTATGGGACCACTCCATACTCATGCAGCCACGGCCAGCCCAAGAGAGCTCTAAATGATGTATTAGTGTTGATTACATGAAACTTGGCTTCTATATACAAATCCTGAAACTTGAGCAGGAGAATAAAAGAACCTAGGGTTTTCTGCCCTTTTTCATTGAAACCATGAACCATCAACTACTCTCTCTCAAGATGTTGGATATCAAGTGATAATCCTCTTAATACCTTTAGACTCATAAAATTGGTAGAAGAACTTGGATCAATCAATATTTGATTGATCGATATGTCATCACTCTCTGAGGTAACATATAGAGGACGGTTATGATCCTTTGTTCCCAACATAAGATCTTCATCAAAAAATATGATTACTGGGAGATCTTGAGTTTGCAATGATTCAATCATGCATTTTTCAACAAAGTAAGCTTCATAACTCTCCGATCTTTGAGATCATCAAAGTTTCTGGAGGTCTTTTGACATCAAAGAGCCTCGTACACTCAATTACGGGGATCTTTCTCGGTGATGAATATTATAATCTATCTTTTCACTTGATTTAGGCTTTAGTTTAGAATTTTTGGGAATGATGTCTTTGTTGACTTCAATTTATTTATCTTAGTCTTTATTTGCATTTCCCCTCTTTGATGAAGGTGGTAAGATTTTACCACTTCTCAAATGAACTTAAATCACATTGTCTTGCTTAGATTCTCAGAAGTAGTTCTTCAGAGGATTGACCAAAAGAGTTAAACTCACTTTTCAACTTCATATGTTTCATACGAAGATATCGATAAGTCCAACTCCTCTCCGTCAGGAAAACTTAAATCTTCATTTGAACTATTATCTTCTTGTTGAGTCATTAAACAAAATTTAGATGTTAACTATTCGGGCTCTTCTTGCTTTCTAGATAAGAATTTTGATGGGTTGGTCAAGTCTGTCTGACTACCCTTATCATTTTGGAGTAACTGCTGTTGTAGAAGATCTGATATCACATAAATGATTTGACATGTCTCTACTGGACAAGATTCGCCATTATCTTCTTCATCTGATTCAACAATACGAAGTTTATGCATAAAGTCTTCAAGCCTAAAGGGTTATCTTGTCGGTTGGTGATACTCCTCTAAATTATTAATAATCTTTTGAGTTGTAGTTCTCTTCTTGATCTTCTTTTCTTAGCTTGATTTATGAGGCATTTAGTAAGCTCATCGTCTTTGTGATGAAGTAGCCTTATCAAAATGCTACTAAAAAGCCCAAATACTTGATTTAGGCATCTCTCTTAAGTCAAATATAGGTTCAGGTGGTGATTTCCACTTAACACTAGGGATGCCTTTTAGCTGCTTCATCATTTTCACAGTCTTTTTGGAGACTATTGTTTCTCATTCTTTAGTCTGAACTGATTTCTCCTTCTTTTTATCTTTGATAGATGATACGGAAGAAGACGTAATCATCCTTATAGACTCTCTTTTTGGGTTGACTAGAACACTGTCAGATAATATAAATTCACCTCGTCGATACTTCATTTTTAGTCAATCTTTGAAAACATAACAATCTTCAATAGGATGACTGATCATCCGATGATAGGGACAGTAAATTGGATTACTGACTTGATCAACTTTTTCAAACATTTTAATTTTTGGTGATTGTAAATTAGCTTTGACTGCTTGTCAAAATAATTTGGCCACACTGTCCCTTCTAAAGAAATATTCTTTGTTCATCTTTTCTTAATAGATTATCGCATTCGCTCATCATCTTTTATTGCTTATTTTGGATGCTCCCCACCACTTGGAAAAGTTCTAGGTTTATCATTGCCTCCCAATAATAATTTTGACTATGGACTAGAATAGACAGACTTCTTTCCCATTGTACATTGGTTGATTTTCCTTTATCCACATTATATATCACTTACTTTTCACCGTTTGAGCTATAGGAAGCGGCATGAGTTTCATTTCTTCTTGAGTCTGAAGGTTTGTTTCTTTTTGCTTTATCTGCATAGATTTTAGATTTAGGGTGATTTAGCTTTTCAAATTTAGCCACCCTATCGAGCAAGTCCTAGAATATTGTAATTGATGTCATACATAAAAATGGTATTATTTTATTATCCATATTGCCCATTAACAATTGGATCGCATGTTCTTCTTCCACTTGTTGCTCGCATTTTATACTTTGGTTATGCCAATGACTTATGAATTTTGTCACAAACTCATCTTTTCTCCTTTTCAGTAAGGCAAGATCATCGATTGTTATTTTTGAGTTATATTGGCTAACCTCTTCACGAATGTTGTCTCTAATTCATCAAAAGTTTTAACCGAATCATTTGATAATTTTGTATACCACTCAGTAGGCGAGGTTATCTTGATGAATTGATGAAAAAACATCATTCCCTCTTGTGTTACCACAAGCCTTAAATTGGGCTAGATGTTGCTTTGGGTTACCAAATTGAAGTATTAAATTTTTGCAGGTAACCTTTCGAGTATGACACTTGATCATATTCAAATTTGGGTAGGTGACCCTTACTCACCAACTTTTTTAGCTTTACTCGCTATAACTGCCTTTATATTTTCATTAATTATCATTTCTATGGTAGATGTTATTCGGTGTAGCCACATTTTGAATTATCTAAAGATGTAGTTAATTAACTTCATTCCTTGCTTGGTGTGTATGTACTTATAGGAACTTGAGTGCAGATGGTGATATAGAGTTGTATTATTATTAGCTACATGTTGATTAGAATACAAGACAGGTGCTACATTTGATGTGATATTCTTCCGTAATATATCCATCATTATATTCATTTGTACCATCATGTCATTCTAGGTACCAAGCTGTGCAATTTTTTTATCTTTGACTTCCATTTGATGCTGTATTTATCTTTGCTCTCTAGCTAGTGTCACGGCATCAACAAGTATAGGCTCTTCTTCATCCTCTATTTTTTATTGTTATTTTGTTCCTTGCTCATCTTCAGGGGAAAAAAACTTTGTGTCCTTCATTGTGCACTTGCAGGGGGAGGCTGAATGGATTATAAAAGTGTGTACCAGTGATCATTTCTGGTTCTATATAAATAACTTCAACACCTATGATCTCTTTCTTATTTTGATCTTTTTCTCCTTCCTCTTCAGTAGAGATTGAAGATCCATCTTCTACTTTCTTCTGTGAGAACTCTTTTTTATAAATATTGAATTCAAGTTCAGATTCCCTGGATCCATGTTGCTACTGATGCTAAGCAAAAAGTTCATTTATATCTCTGACCATATAGATGACTTCCACATCCATAGTGTCATCTTCATTATTTTCTTCTTGCACATGAATTTGATTGATATTTTTAGTGGATCTCTGGTTCAATGTGTAGAATAAACACTTCTTCCATTAAAGGACTACGATCAAAGTCAACCTTCTCTTGTGGGGGTGAATCTGATCGATGATGAGATCCCTTAGAGGATTCTCCAGGGTGTCGATCGTTATGTCTTTCATCAATGATATCCCTTCTTTTAGGTATTTACTTCTGATGAGTTATTTTTGAGGTGGATTTTTAAGTATATATATCAGATGTCACACCTCTTTCTTTCTTTAGAGTTTCATTACAAGGCCTTAGCCTCCATACCTACATATCCTTTTTGGCCTTTTCGGGATTCTTGGACACAGTGAGTGTCACTCGATGCTCACCGTCTTGGCATTATGGTTACCATAAGAGATGGCAAACCTTGGTGGAGCTTGAATATTTTCAATCACCACAGGCCTTTAAAATTTTCTTTTCATCAAGCCTCTTTCATTGGCTAATTTAAGAACATTGTGTATTCTGGCAGACAGTGTTTCAGGCTGTCTCCTGTGTGGTGGTGGAGCTTGATGTTGTTGAGTCCAGAAAGACTGCTTTACTTCACCAGTAGAACTATTCCTTTTTACCCACTTTAGATTAGCAAAGTTATTATGGGTAGCAATACTCGCTTCTAGCGGTAATTTTGTTTGTTCACTAGATCATTTGAATGGGATTTGTTGAACCCTCAGCTTAGCATTTCTTCTTCTTCTCTGTCTTCTGGTTAATTTGCTTTCTGATGAGGAAGCTTTGTATTCATGCTTTCCAGTATGAAAATTGGTGAAACAATTACCATTGCCCATGCTTCTTTTCATCACGGGGCTTGATTGACATAGTCTTTTAAAAACTAAAGTTCTCTCAAGAACTCTTAACTTGATGGTTATTTGACGGTTGCGAGCATGACTAATGAGCTTTTAACATGATCCAACATGGCCGGATGAGTGTACCAGAGTGGGTACTTGAGTTCGGTATAATAGCGGGAAATTCAAGAATTGAATGGTAGCCAACATCTCGTGTTGATGGCATTATTTAATTAACTATTATACCTATTTGGGAGTGAAAGGAGTGCTCTGTATATCCACTCTGCAAAAGTAAAAGATGAGGATTAATAATTAATAATTATTATTTCACCCCATACTTTCAAAATGCAGAGGTACTATAGAACAAAATAATAGTGTAATAAAAATATATACTACGAATAATTCATTCAACATAGAGTATAGTAATTTAAATTTATTACACATTTAAATCATCATTTTTATTTGAATTTTTAAATATTTTGTTACTTACATATATGACTAGTCAAAGATGGAAAGAGAATCATGTCCCTAGCGGAGTCACTAGAAATCTGTAGGCTCCAAAAATTCACTACTGATCTCTTAACAATATTGAGAGTATGATTTAAGAGTCGGTGTAATTTTCAGAAGGTAGATGAAATAGTAAATAAGACACTACCCAGAGATTTCATCCTCATTTGTTGAGGACTTTAGATCTGGTTCTAAGTTTCCTATAGGCGCAAGCACCTATAGTTAATTACCCCTCTCAATGCTGAGAGAGAACTTTATATTAAGGTAAGTCATTAGATCGCTTAATGCGTAGCGTATAATAGAAGCATATGGAGTTTAAAATTTGAGATTATGAAATTCATCATTTTTTAGCTTAAAGCAGATGATTGGGGGAATGATAACATGCCCGATCTAGATCCCATGGTTCGTCATCCGGCCTCCCACTTAGTCGAGGAGATGACGACCAAACAAAGGATCATTGTCGTATGCATGGGTTATGTCATCCAAGAAATTCTTGTAGACCTGGGGTGTTTGTCTAAAGAGATAGACTTAAGTCTACCTTAGCTAACAGATGGCTTTTTGCCCTATCAGGTGTACTCTATGATTCACAACTCAAAGGGCAGAGCCATTGGGGAGCATACGGGCTACGATCATGATCATAATATAATGGAGCCTCATTGGCCAAAACCACCGTCGAGGACTCGGTTTCGCATCATATGGAGCCCTCTGTCAATCAGATGAGGGTCACATCCTTACTAGCATGAGATTGATTGAGAGTGAACATAGCATAACACTTGATTTGACATTGGCTCCTTTGTGAGCTAGATTTTTCTTAATTTATCACCTCCGTCAAACAATTACAGGAGGTGGATAGATTGAATTTTGTTTTAAGCTTTTATGATTGAATTTCATTTAAGGAATTTTTTTTAGATTGACATTTAATTTGAGTTAATTTGATTTGAAATTAGAATCACATTTTGATGGCAGTATTCTCTCCGGTTGACATCACCATTCAACATAACCATCATCAGGATAGTTAATTGATTGAATCAAATATATTTGAAAATTTTAGATCCTATCAACTTTATTTAGCTTCTAATAGAGGATCAGATATATTGTCACATGACATAATTAGCTTCAAAAATATTTCAATAAGTTGAAATTCTTATAATAGATTTTTAGGTTTTGTTAACTCAGACCCAGTCCTAAGACTAAACCGGGTAGCAACCCGCACAGCATCCTCAGACACTTGAATTTAAGCATTCAGCATAGTATCGAGCCGAAGCAGGTGTATTTAAGAATACCTTAATTAATGTCTTATGTTCAGTTTTATGATGTGTTGCGAATCTGATGGTGTAGAAGGTGTTGTAAATTGGTCTAACATCTTATTAGATCATCTGGATTATTATTTAATTGATTCCAAGTTGATTAGTCTTTGAATACTCAATAGACTCTCGCTTATGACAATTCTCAAATTCATTGCCAACTATACTCAATTTCTTCTTGATCTAATTTGAGTATTTAATAGGGCGACAAATATACTCAAATATTTTCCAAGGTTTCATCGCTCATGCTTATTAGCAATCATTCGATCTCATGAAAAATATCTAATGAATTATTTAATTTTCTTCAATTTATTTGAATATGTTTGAAGAGTGTATCTTAATTCCACAAATCTCTCTTATGCTTTGATTTGATGTTCAATCTAGATTCCTATTTCTTTTTTAACATCATCTAAGTTTCACTTGTTCAATTAGTTTATAATCACTTGTGAATTTAATACTTTGAGTATTCAATAAAAAAATTCACATAAACAAGCATCAACTTCAATATCCCTAACTCCACATTAGGTTTCATATTTAAGGAACAACGAGACTTCAAGTTTTGTTATAATTCCTTTATGAATTTAACATTTAACTCCCCCTATCTCAATTAAAACTTATTTAATTCTCCCTCCCTTTTTTGTTTGAGAAATTTGCGAGAATATCGACTCACTTAATATATTTTTTTTTTGTAAGAATGGGTCCTTCATTACTCCCTCCAATCTCTATAAATAAGGCTAAGAGGAGGTCTTATATTTCATTCCATTTGTTTGAGGAGTTGGAGTGCTTGAAAGAGAAAGGTTAATTTTTTTTGTGGGCTTTCAACTCCACTTAGATAAATCTTGTAAGTGTTTTTTAGCTCTTTTCTCTTTGATTTAATGTTTTACTTTTGTATTCATTGTATGTTCTTTTCCCTCCCCTCTTTTTCATCTTGTTTGATTCTTTTAATTTGAATTTAGCTTTAAATTTTTTTGTTTAGTGCTCTTAAGCCAGTTTCTTTTATTCTTCCATTTTTTTAAGTCCAAAAATTTGACAAAATCTCGACAGCATTTTGACTAGGGAAGCGACATCTAACAAATGTTATTGAACACCTAATGCATATGGTGTCTTTGACAACCATGATCGATATCATCTCGTCCTCAATGAGCATATGAGGCCATCAAACATGCAAAAGACAAGCGTTGCATATACAAGTTCGATTTGTTTACACATTCAATTTCAACCACAACGATAAACTTATATTTTAACATTTGAATCCAATCTTTCTCTTAGCCTAGAATGAGGGGAAGAGAAAAAAGTAAATGGGGAATTGTCAGCAACCAAGAGGAACCTGCCTAGTGACGGAGTTGCCTTCGGCTGCGGCAAAAAGAAATGTTGGAAGGAGACGGAGGAGATAATAAGAGATAAATACTTAATGTGTTCCTCGCTGCAAAAGAATTTGTCGGAAGGGGAAAAGGGATGAAAGGTTTAGCTAGGAGATTTCAATCAGAAGTGATTTTGACTAAAAGTAATTTTGGATAAGGGGTGATTTCGGCTGGATGCTCAAGTGGACGGGAAAGAGAGGGAGGGAGGTCGGGTACAGAGAGAGGAGGTCTCAATCTCGACTGCTTGCGTGTGGCCTTGAAGCAGGGAGGGGTTTAGTTTGCTCGATTAGAGGAAGAAATCAGGAAGGGGGAAGAGAGGGCTTATGATTTGAGGAGGATCGAAGTGGACAAGAGGGAAACGGGAGAAGATCATGTTTGGAGGAGCACGGAGGCTCAAACCAATGAGGGATATTAGCCTTTGTGTGCGGTTGAAGAGGAGAAGAGGGATCAAATGGTAGTAGTTGAGTGAGGATCCGCCGAGCCTTTGCCTGGGGTTTTCATTCGAACGAAAGGGGGGAACGGTTGAGGAGCTTCCGTGCATGAAGAGGAAGCTGAGCGATCGTGGAGGAGACTGGCTCATGTGCATGAAAGGGGGATCTGAGTGAGTTCAATCGCGTGAGCGAGAGCCGAGGGGGTCGTGTACGATTGAGGAATAGGAGAAGTCAGGTCGGTTAGGGTTAATTAGTAAAATAGGATTTTTTTAAATTGATTTTTTAAGTGTTTAATTAACTTTAATGTGAATTTTATGATGACACGATTAGATAATTAATATATATATATATATATATATATATATATATATATATCAATCAAGGCATGATATTGCTTTCGCAATCGGAGGTTGTTTGGTTTAAGTTGGCATCAAATTGGGTCAATTTCAGCTCAAAATGCGCGTTATCACTTCCGACCACTCGATTTTTGGGCAGACTAGTCCGAATTGAGTGTGAACAGTCTTACTTGATAGATTTTGGCATTTTGAAACTAACAACGCAATCAATTTAATGAACTGTTGTCGTTTGATTTAAGTTGGCACCCCTTAACCTCAATATATCGCGACGTATTGAGATCGATTGATTGATCAGATCATGTCATGAAATATATTTGATGTTCTAAATATAATGGAAAATTTATTCGTCGATCGGAGGTCATTTGGACTAATTTTTGCCGTCAGTGTATTTTTGATTTGAACACCGCCACTTACGATCATCATTTGACGCCGCATGCAGTCAATCATGGACAATCTCATTATATGTGATGTTTTAAAGCTAACGGCATAATCAATTTTATGATTGGAGGTCGTTTAGACTTTATCACATGTTCCCGACTCCGATATGCGTGTTAGTATATTGATGGCTCGATTGCTTGATCGGTTACTCATTAGATTGTACAATATTTATATTTTGATCAATTTTGACATTCTGAATGTGATGGAAAGTCCATTCGTCGATCGGATGTCATTTCAATCATTTTTGGTGACGTCTAGTGCATTTTGTGTCCCCGATTCGTGCTCTAAAATATCTGAAGTCGATCGAATTCACCTTATAAGCTTCGATTTTAGTGTAGCATATGTGAAGGTCAATAATATTATCTTCATAACGGATGCATGCTACAATATAAAGATTATACAAATAAGACAAAATGTTGATAATGTCTAAGTGATTATGTATAAACCATATGCAATACATTGAAGTTCAGAGGTTCTATTTAAAGTTATATTATGTCATTTATCCTAAGGTTACACGCACATAATAAGATGGCATCATAAAAGAAGAAAAGAATCATGATGATGATGACTAATACTATTATTTATATTACGGTTATTACTACTACTATTACTATTACTATTACTACTTCCACTTATAGGCGGAGTTAAGATGTTATAGTATTGATATGTCATTGAAAAATCCATTAGTTGAAGCACAAACCTTGATGTATGTGTACATCACTTTGAATCAAAATCTTAATCTTTCAAACTCTCTTTTGTTCATTATAGAGTTGATATCAAACACCTTGGTTAGATCGAAAGCAATATGATTAGGACTAACTCGATCAACCACTTAAAATATAATTAAAAACTTTTGGGATATCAATCGATCCTTAAATAGCTTCTAAATATGAAATATTTATAGTCAAATCAAGCGTCTTGATGAGCCGAATCTAACAAGTTTAAGATCTCTTAATTATGACTTTATTTGATCATTCAAATACTTAAAATATATTAGATGATCAAAGGGATCATTTTGAGTCGTTCGATGGAGTGGCTTGAATTTAGCTTATATTTACAAAAATGTCACTCCCTAATCTATAAATAACTCCTCATTCTTCACATGGGGGGATCGAAGCTAAAGAGGGGAGAGAGCTCGGATACTTGAAGAATCCCAAAGCATAATCGGCCTCACCGTCTGGCCACCACCACGCTGATAATACCACACCGCCGCCACCGCCGCCACCACCCCGACTCGGTCAGGTGGCCGCCAATCACCATGCCGATTCTACCATCCGATTCGACCATTGCTTCATGTTGTTGCCGATCGTCGACTACCACCTTAAGCAAAGTCTTCTTCATTGATCTAGAAGCTTCTCATAAAACTTAATCTTGTAAGCTATTCTTCTCCAACTTTGGAGAGGATTATAATTGTAATGAATAATGATATAGTAAAATTATTTCCGTGGGCCTCATGGTTCCTTTTAGGTTAAGTAAAATTTTGATGTCTCAAACTCTTCTACTGCGAATTTTATAAATACTAAGACATTGAATTCTCCTACTCTACCGACCCGAATCTTCCTGCACGCAACAAGTATTTTTTTTTTATTTTACTTTCATTCACAAAGAATTTCATATTGTGCCCCCTCCAAAATTTTAAGATTTATTTGTTAAGTTTAAGATTTATTTGTTAATATTATTACAAAATAAAAATTATTTATTTGGTTTTTTATTTATAATTTATATTTTTCTATTCATAATTTATAGTATTTTATTTTTTTAAAAATTTAAAGTTAAATTTATTTATATAATAAATAATAATAATAAATAAGATATTATATATATATTATTGAAATGATGATTATATAAACATAATTTTTTACTTATATTATAAACCTAATAATTTTATATTAGTTGATTTAATTATTATGAATAATTAATTGAAACTTATATTTTGGATATTCTACTTAATGAATAATTTTCATTCTTAGAATATATTGGAATACTTGCTGAAAAAATGATCTAAAGAAAAAAATATGATATATATTTTCTTATTTTTCAAATTCTTAAAATTAGCATTGACTCTACAGTTGCTATAACAAGTAATGAAATAAATTTTTTTCTATGAATATTATGAAAAATTCACACATAATAGAAGCTCAGATCAGTAGATAAATGACCTTTTGGTATCTTATATTGAGAAAGATAAACGAGATGATATTGATAATGATGTAATTATTCAACACCTCAAAATAAGAAGAGTTGGCATTATCAATTGTGAGTTTTTTTTATCTATATATATTTTATATTTTTCTTATAAACATATTATAGTTTAAAAAAATTTAAAACCACTAATATTGGCCTTAAATTTGATTTGAAATAGTTGATGATATTTTTTAAACTATGAAATTATGCCTCCCTAGAAAAGATCTCTAGCTCCACCACTACTTCTACTACTATTATTTTTATTACTATTAGTATTACTATTATTATTACTATTACTATTACTATTACTATTATTATTACTATTAGTACCACTATTATTACTATTACTATTACTACTAATATTATTATTACTACTACTATTATTATCACTATTAGTACTAATATAATATTATTATTACTACTACTATTACTATTGTTATTACTATTATTACTATTATTACAATTATTACTATTATTATTATTACTATTACTACTACTATTACTACTACTATTACTATTACTACTACTATTACTACTACTACTAATACTACTACTACTAATATTATTATTACTATTATTACTATTATTATTATTACTATTATTATTACTATTACTATTATTATTACCATTATTATCATCACTAATATTATTACTACTACTACTACTAATACTACTACTACTAATATTTTTATTACTACTATTACTATACTACTACTACTAATACTATTATTACTATTACTATTACTACTAATATTATTATTACTATTATTACTATTACTATTGTTATTACTATTATTACTATTATTACTATTATTCTATTACTGCATTATTATTACTTTATTATTTACTTACTACTTTACTTTTTACTTACTTTACTTTTACTATTATTCTTACTACTATTACTATTACTATTACTACTACTATTACTATTATTATTATTACTACTACTTGCCTACTACTTTACTTTGCTATTACTGTTATTACTATTACTATTACTATTACTATTACTATTACTATTACTATTTACTACTATTACTATTACTATTACTATTACTATTACTATTACTATTACTATTACTACTACTACTACTAATACCACTAATACTAATGTTATTATTATTACTACTACTATTACTATTACTATTATTACTACTACAATTGTTTACTTTAATTCACTGTTTTGTTTTAATATTGGTATTACCACTATTATTACTTTATTATTATTATTATTATTATTATTATTATTATTATTATTATTATTATTATTACTATTGCTATTATTATCACTACTACAACTACTACTACTAATATTACTATTACTATCACTACTACTATTACTACTACTAATATTACTATTACTATCACTACTATTATTACTATTACTACTACTATTACTATTATTATTATTATTATTATTGTCATTATTATTATTATGATTATTATTATTAGTACTATTAATATTACCATTACTATTATTACTATTACTATTTTTATTACTTTTACTATTATTACTATTATTATTTTATTTTTATTACAACTAAGCAAACTTTTCTTACATCAAGTTTTAATTTGATATTTTTACCAATTATGTTGATACATTATTATCCATATAGACAAACAAAATTGATATTGGAATAGAAGCATATGGGTTATGCTCTTCCACTTATCATGTTTCTTCCTAAATTCTCTTATTCAATCATGCATGTGATAAATCCAAAATGTTCAATATTATACATCATTGTGGATTAGTGATTATTGACCCTTATGACAAAATGTCATCCAATTGCATGGGAAATATCAACCTCTTCTGAGTGTGGACAAACTTATTTTATAAATAAAATAATATTAAAAAATTAAAATAAATAAGTAACAATTTAAAATGAAGTCCTGTATTTATTATAATCAATAAGTTGAACATTGATCATAAGTTTCAGATTTATTCTTATAAAATTTATATATTTAGATAACTAAAAATATTAAAACTCAAACATATAATTAATTAAATTTCACCACATTATAATCCAAGTAAACCAAAACATGTTATGCTTTTCATAGACGTTATTTTTTATGATTGTCATGATTTAGATTAAAACATGCTTAAGATTTGCTATGATTCAAAGAAATCATTTCTGTTATTTGGAAAAATTTAGGTCAAATGTGTTCAAAATCTGCTCAAAAACTGCTACAACAAAGCCCCTAAATTAATAAATTGTGTAATATATTCTCAAACTCGAATAAAATTGAGAAAGAATTAGTGGTTACCTTCAGAGAAGGGTAGCTTCTTTGTCTCCTTTAACCACTTCTCTGAACAAGGGGCGGTGGCCAACCTACTAGTTAGCAGGGAATGTGGGTCGTGTGAGAATAGAACGGGAGAGAGGAAGATACGGTTGTGAGATTAGCAAACAATCATATAGGTTGTGTGAGAAGAGACGTACGAGAATGAGAAGAAAATTAGAGAGAGGAAGACATGGGAGAGAGGGAGACATGTTGCAAACCCTAGTGGGATGGAGTTTTTTTTTAATAATGGGCAAAAAGTGTTATCAAGGGGGTAAATTTTCAAAATTGCCTAACTTATTAAAAGAATTATGTATTCACAAGGTGGCCAATTGGCAATATATGGGTCCTCCTATGTTGTTTTCCTAATTGTTACGAATCTCCTGTTATTTTAGTTTAAACTCAATCATGTCTATCCAATATTTCAGATTATGACCATGGAGCTTGTATGAACGACCCAGGATTGGTGCTCTAAATTGTTCTATTGATAGATATAGAGCTCTACATCTTCTATGGTGGATGCATGAATATAAAATATAATTCTATATGCTTTTCGGTTGTTGCTTTTTAGTAGCGTCCCTAGGGTCTTCATTATGCGGCTATTTTCTTGGCCATCTATGTGTGAACTTATAAATGTCAAAATATTTTGAAATATAAGGCCGGCTCATTTCCTTCTAATTGTACAAGTTACAATTTTACTTGGAATTTGAAATTAATAATTGTCCATCAACTTCATCTAATTTGGCCATAGTAATTTTCAGGCCCAGTTTCCCAAGCTAAGGGAGATGCTAAACAAAGGCTATCAACACAAAACACTTGATATTCTACATTAATTGTTAAAACACTTACAAAGCAAAAAAAATAGTGTTGCGTGCTAGAAAACCAGTTGCGGTAGAGTAAAAGTTTATGCCTTAGCTTCTTTGGAAAGTCCAGCACACACACAGGTATTTAAAGAGTGAATAAAACGAGTTTTATATGGAAAATCTCAAAAGAGGGAAAACCAGGGCCTAGCCCAATAAAAGCTTCCACTATGTTGTTTGAGAGTACAAGATCTTCCACCGGATTAGAATTATATATGAAAAAGCAAAGCTTGCAGTAAGACAATGTTGACGATATGTTGATTGACAATATTGGTCGGTGATGATGACAGGCAACAATGGTCGACGACGGCGAGGATCAGCGGTGGTGGCTGATGGCGGCGGCCGACGGGGGTTGTTAACGACCGTCGAGTGGCGGCACGATTGTGCTTGGAGGATCTTTAGAGCTCTCTCCTTTCTCTTGCTTGCCTCCCTTTTCCTTCACTCCTTCATGAGGAATGAGGCTATTTATAGATTGGAGGAGTGGCGTCAGAAATACATGCAAAATCGAACCACTCCTCTCCATCGACGGCTCATGATGATTCCCTTGATCATATGATGTATTTCATACATTTGAATGCTCAAATGAAAGTCGAATTGTAAGATCTTTGGCTTGTTGGAACCGCTCGTCGAGATGACATTATAAACACTTCATATTTGAGAGCTATTTAGATATTTAACTGATATCCCAAAGTTTCCAAGGATATTTTGAGAGCTTGATCTAGACCAGTTTCAACTTTGGATCAGCTTGCTTTCGGCATCAAGATTCGTGCTTCGACTAGAGGAATTTTCAGGGTCATATCAGTTGCCCCCCTATTTTTGGATGACATTATCTCAATCGTCCAAAAATATTTAGATCTTCATAGGAGCACAAGATTATGACTACTAAGATGCGTGCAAATGTGTGTATGCGGAGATTTGAGGATTCTGGACCCATCCGGGTGCGAACGGGCTCATGGGCCGCTGGCTCATGTAGCAGCCAATGTATACAGCAAGGCATACAGCCAGGGCATCAGCCAGGCCAATATGTAATGGCAAGCCTGGCGGTCATAGTGGGTCGCGGAAAACCACGCTGGTTGCGCGGTTCTGTGAGTAGGCCTGGGCGCGAAGCTGCGGTCGTCGGCGTAGCTGGCGCGAAGGCGTTAGCGCCGCGAACACGCGAGCGGTTGCGCATGGGTCTGCGTCCGAGATGGGCGGTGGAACTGCGGACCAGATGTTCACGGTCGCTGAGCAAATGGATCGACGGCATGCCGCGCATATGAGCTTGGCGAGGGCGCTACGGCGCGTCGCTGATCGGAGCGCGACGCAGCAGCGGCGGCCCACGGGCCCGAACGACGGTTTTTGACGGTTTTGAGCGGTTTCATGGCGGTTTTATCATTTTGCCCCTAGAATGGGTCTATAAAAACCCCCCTAGGGCTAAGAGAGAGAACACCTTCTCTTCTCCTGAGCAGTCATTTGAGGCGATCAAGGCCCATTTACGTCTGAGATTTTCCCTCGAAAGAGCGTTAACCCAAGGCGCCCGGATTGGAGGCGATCAAGACTCACGATTTACGCCGTCGATTTTCCCTCGAAAGAGCGTCACCGCCTGACGGACCATCCGAAGTTTGAAGCGATCAAGACCCACGATTTACGCGTTCCGCTCGAAAGAGCCAACCGCCGGCCGAGAAGTTTGGAGGCGATCAAGGAGAATCAACAACGATAGCCGGTGGCGATGATCTGGTTGGCGTACGGGTGGTCGATAACGGCACCGGGCGACAGTGGACGTCGACGTAGGTCGCGGGATGACCAAATGACGATGGTGATGACCGGAGAAGGCCGGCGATAGTCGGCTACAATAATCGGTGATCAGCCGACATGGCCGCAGTTGGGCGGCAAGCAACCGCCGTAGTCGATGGTGGTGACCGGTGTCTGAGTCGCCGTGGATGACCGGTAGAGAGTGGTGACCGGCGAAGGTTTCGCATGGTCGGCACGTAGTCAGGCGCGACCGCTATGTTGCGGCCGCGGGTTGGTCGGCAGCGGCATGATATGGTGGTGACTAGCTAGTCGGCGGGGATGACCCGCGAAGATGGTGGTGACCGGCGGCGTTGCCGCGATGGTCGCAGCGGACGGTGATCGAAGTCCGGCGATGACCGCTATTGGTCGGCCGACGGGTTGGCCGGCAACCGTGACCGCGGAGATCTTTGACCTATCCGAGTTGTCGATGACTGGATGACGAACGGTGGAAGAGGTTGAAGAATCCGGCCGGATTTTGACCCATCCGGTTGTTTGTCGAGTGTTACCGATGACTTTAACCTATGGAATAGGTTGAATTGAATCCGCTGAGGATTTTGACCCATCCGAGGTTGTTTGTCAGTGTGTTACCCGATGACGTTAACCTGTATGAAAGAGGTTAAATTGAATCCGCTGAGGATCTTTGACCCATTCGAGGTTGTTTATCATAGTGTTTGCTCGATGACGTGAACTTGTATGGAAGAGGTCGTAGGAAGTCCACCAAGGACCTTTCTGACCCATCCTAGGCTGTTTGTCAGAGTGTTACCCGATGACATTAACTTGTGTGGAAGAGGTTGCATTGAATCCGGCCGAGATTTTGACCCATCCGAGGTTGTTTGTCGAGTTGGCGACGCAATGGGAAGAGGTCGAATTGAGTTGAGGATTTTGACCTATCGAGGTTGTTTGTCGGGTGTTACGACGCAACTGTATGGAAGAGGTTGAATTGAATCGCCGAGATTTTGACCCATAAGGTTGTTTGTCGAGTGTTATCCGATGGCGTTAACTGTGGAAGAGGTTGCATTGGAGGATTTTGACCCATCCGAGGTTATTTGTCGAGTTACATGACGTTAACTGGCATGGAAGAGGTCGAATTGAATCCGTTGAGGATTTTGACCTATCAGGTTGTTTGTCGAGTGTTACCGGCGACGTTAACCTGTATGGAAGAGGTCGAATTGAAGCTTGAGGATTTTGACCTATCAGGTTATTTTCGTGGTGTTACCCATGACGCAACTCGGTGGGGTTGAATTGAATCCGAGAATTTTGACCCATCCGAGGTTGTTTGTCGAGTGTTACCCGGCGACGCTAATGTGGAAGGGGTTGAATTGAATCACCGAGGATTTTGACCCATCGAGGTTGTTTGTCGAGTGTTACGGCGACGTTAACGGCGTTAACTGACGCGTTAACTGTATGGAAGAGGTTGAATTGAATCCGTTGAGGATTTTGACCTATCAGGTTGTTTGTCGAGTTACCGATGAAGTTAACTATGGAAGAGGTCAATTAAATCCGGCCGAGAATTTTGACCTATCGAGGTTGTTTGTCGAGTCGACTGGCGACGCAACTGTATGGAAGAGGTCGAATTGAATCCAGGATTTTGACCTATCGAGGTTGTTTGTCGAGTGTGACTCGCGACGTTAACGTATGGAAGAGGTCGAATTGAATCCGCTAAGGATTTTGGACGTATCCAGGGTTGTTTCGAGTCTTTGCTCGATGGCGTTAACTGTGGAAGAGGTGCAGAAGTCCACGGGACGTTTTGACCTTTCGGTTGTTTTTCGAGCTTTGCTCGACATTAACCCGTATGGAAGAGATCGCAAGAAGTCCACCAAGGACGTTTTGACCTTTCCTGGGTTGTTTGTCAGAGCTTTTGCTTGATGACATTAACCCGCATGGAAGAGGTGGAAGTCCAAAGGACGTTTTGACCTTTCCTGGGTTGTTTGTCAGAGCTTTTGCTTGATGACATTAACCCGTATGGAAGAGGTCGTGGGAAGTCCACCAAGGACGTTTTGACCTATCCTGGGTTGTTTGTCAGAGTGTTTACTCGATGATGCTAACCCGTATGGAAGAGGTCGAATATTTGTATGAGCTTGGTTGACTATTGATCTTTGCCTTTTCATTGGTCACTTGCTTATCTTTTGAGGTTAAGAGTTGCCCCCGCCGGGAATCAAGGAACAAAGTTTGATGAATCTTCATTCTTCTCTTTAAAAGCTTGAAATGATCCACCTCGATGGGAGTTTTGATCTTGTTGGGAAACTTGGTTGTTATACAAGATGAAATAATGAGAATCACAGACCAAGCATTTGCGTGCTAGAAAACCAGAGAGTAAAGTTTTAGCTTCTTTGGAAAGTCCACACACAGTATTTAAAGAACAATAAAACTCCAGTTTTACGAAAACCTCAAAAGAAAGAAAAACCACGGCCCTAAAAAAGCTTCCACTATGTGTCGTTTGAGAGTACAAGATCTTCCGAGGGATTACAAGTATATGAAATGGGCAACAGCTGTTAGTAATAATGTTGACGACGATGACGTGATGACAGATATTGGTCGGTGATGATGACAGTAACAATGGTCCAGACGAGGATCGGTGGTGGTGATGGCGGCGTCGACGGGGTTGTTGACAATCCGAGTGCAATTCGGCTTGGAGGATCTTTAGAGCTCTCCTTTCTCTTGCCTCCCTTCTCCTTCACTTGGCCTCCCTTCATGAGGAATGAGGGGCTATTTATAGATTGGAGGAGGCGTCTCAGAAATACATGCAAAATCCAACCACTCCTCTCCATCGGACGGCTCATGATTCCCTTGATCATATGATGTTCATACATTTGAATGCTCAAATGAAGTCAGAATTGTAAGATCTTTGGCTTGTTGGAACCGGCTCGTCGAGACGCTCGATTTGACTATAAACACTTCATATTTGAGAGCTATTTAGAGATTTAACTGATATCCCAAAGTTTCAAGGATATTTTGAGAGCTTGATCTAGACCAGTTTCAACTTTGGATCAGCTTGCTTTCGGCATCAAGATTCGTGCTTCGACTAGAGGAATTTTCAGGGTCATATCAAATAGAAATAAAACAAATGGATTGACATAATAAGCCAATAGATTGAGAGTTGTTTGGGATCGCTTATGTTTTTCATTATTTCTTCTATGTTTTTATATTATTTTATTTATTTTTAATTCAAAATAAAACATATCTGATGGTGAGAGTTATTTAAAAAAACAATCAAAATACTTAAAAGTTGTGTGAAGTATTTTTAAAAACAATATCTTTTGTTTTTAAAAAAAAATAAAAACACCTAAAAACATACTAAACAAAAATGTTTTTAAAAAAATACAAAAACAAAAATAAAAATCACAAAATAAAATTGATCCTAGCAGGCCCTCAGATTCCTCTAGTCCAGCTTACACGCTTAAATAAGCTTCTAATTTAAAAATAATAATATTATTAGTCATAAAATTCAATTAATGCTCGTCATGGCACACCTAGTTAGTGTTTATCCAATTGCTTGGCATGGCTTCCATTAAGGGACTATCACTTCCAACACTCCTGCACAAAGGATAAGCTAGCTTAGCATTTTTTATCATACTGATTTCAGTAATTCTTGTCATTCCTGGGACCCTACAAAAACCATGCTTAAAAATAAAATTTTTAAAGAACATTTAATATGCGTTTGACTGGTGAAATAGAAAATCATTGGTCAAATGAAAGACTTATCATCTCCCTAATTTTTCATATAACCCCCACCCCCCAATTTCCCCATGTTCCAACATCCATTGTAAACATTCTGAGCTCTCGCCATCTCATCAAATTCTCTCATTTAGCACTCTCTCTCTCTTTTACTTGTTTTGGTTCTACTTAGATTTCTTACTCTCTAAATATGAACTTATTTATCAAATATGTCGAGTTAGTATCTAGGATCTATTTGGAGCAGTTATAACGGTATGAAAATATAGTGGTGAAGCTGCTATTAACAAAATTATGATTGGTATTATAAATTTTTTTTTTAAAAAGTTAGACTGCAGTTTTCTAACAACAACCATACTCTATAAGATGAGATTGAAAAATATAACTTTCTCACCACAGATTCTTCAAAAATAGTCAGAACGTAGTTTCTCAAATACAGCATACGGTGCCGTGCAAAAAAACACTGCATGGCCACCCCTAATGCTACCTTAATAGTGATTATAATAATTATATTGAAATATATACACCATAATATAAGTGCATGCAACTTTCATAGTTTAGGTTGACCCAAAAAACTTGGATGTAAGTTCTACCACTTAAACAAATAATAGGAGAAGCTCTTTGAATAAGAAAGACTAGCAAAATAAAATAACTCGACAAAGTATTGTAACTATGTGAGGCCTAAAAGATCACATATATTGGTGTTCGGCATCGTTTATTTCATATATAGAATATTGTACCTCATTGATGCAAAATAACTCATAACCAATATAACTTTTAATGGTGTTGACATCCTTTGTGATAATCATCTAAGAAAAATGATTGGGGAAAATCTCGCATGCTAAAAATAATGACTACCGGCAAAAGCACTTACCAGAAGATAACACAATATAGGCCCAAAATAAAAACAAAAAGACATTAAGATTTATCAAGTATATATAAATTCTCTAATTTTTAAAATTCCAAAACTTTATCTCTACAACTTTTTACTAAAAAATATTATTAAATTTATGATGATAAAACTCAAATTGATTATTAAATTTTTCTTAATTTTAATTATGCAACACATAAAAAACTTGAAAACATAATTAGTAAAATTATTGAGATAAAAACATCATGAGTTAAATTTTTATGTAAATATTTTTATATTTATTATTATTTTTAAAATTATTGTGATTTTTTATTTGTAAATATTTATTTCAAACTATAAATTTAAAAACATAAATATATTTAATATTTCAATTCTATCTTCAAAAAAATATAAATATTTTTATATTTTTAGAATTGTAGATAAAAGATAAATTATTTGAATATGCCATTTGAACTTTTAAATGCAATATTTCACAATTTCATATACGTCATAAAGACAAATTTATCAAGAGACCTTACAACTAATATAATTTTTTTCCTTAATTATAATTTTAATTAGTTACTAAAACACAGATGAGATGGGATGCATATTAAGTAAAAATTAATACATAAGTGAACACATATAAGAATTTAAATTAAAATTTTCACATAAAAGTATAGAAAAGAATGAGTCATTAAGAGAAAGATTGAATCAAAAATATTTTAGAAGGTATTTTGTCCTATTAAATAATCAAATTGGTACTCATGTGACAAGACAAAAAAAATGCCCTCATTATGAGCATTTTATCCTTTTTTTAATAGTTTAGAAAATACAAACTAAAAAATGAAGAGTTTACTAATTTCAAAGTGAGTTGAATTGGATTTTTAAAATAAATGCTACAAATGTTATGAATATAACTATTAGCCCTATGACATACTAATAATATTATATTTGTTGATATAAATAATTAGTTTTTACATTAAATTTTATATACTTATAAATTTTAGAGATATATTGAGCATAGAATTTTTATTTTTTTTCATTAAAGTTATCCTTTCTTATTTACCTTCATATATATATATATATATATATATATATATATATATATATATATATATATATATATATATTGCGTGTAAGACTGCATAATCTGACGCTTTCCAATTATAATTAGCATTTAAGGGCTGGTCCTTTCAACATTGACGGTTTCAGGGATTGTACTTCAAACATCTCAACCCAGTCGTCGTTTTGACGGCGTCACAAACGACAATTGTTCTCCCATGCCTTCCCTCCATTTATAAATACCCACCCGACATAGCTTTCCTTCCCAGCATCAAAAGTACAGATCAAAACCTAAGATTCATAGAACCCCAACAGCAGTAAGAAAACAGACAGGTCAGCGAGAGATCTTACGAAGAAAATGGCCGCTCTACAAGCCCAGGGCCTTCGATCTTCACCCTTTATACGGTCGCAGCTCGCGCCGTGCCGTGGGAGATGGCGAGCAAGTCTCCACGTTCCTCTGGGCCCGAAGAACAAGCACCTCGCTCTTCAGAACCTTCAATCTCTCATCCCATTTGAAGAACTGAACATGCTAAGAGAGCAGTCGACTATCGAGAGTATCAAGTTGGCTGCTCACAAGGAGGAGCAGGACAACAGCTTAATCACCACCAAGCTCCTTGCCATCGCCGAGGCTGCCGCAGACCGCGCAGAAATGCATGCCATCATCGGGGAGCAGCGCAACAATTGGAACCACCTCTTCCTCCACTCCATCAATTCCATCACCTTCACCGCCTCTCTCATGGTCGCCATCGCCTCCATCCCCGAAATAGAGGCATCTCTCCCCTCAATCTCTCCTCCGCCGTTCTCTTCAGCCGCCGGACTAATGCTGCTCGTCAACAGATTCCTTCGCAGCTCGCCGAGGAGCAGCGCAATGCCGCTCGCCTCTTCAAGCAGCTGGAAAGATCAATCAATACAACTCTCGGCTTGGGCTCCAGTACTTTAAGTGAATCTGACGTGGAAGAAGCCATGGAGAAGGTTCTCGCGCTGCAAAAGGCATACCCGCTTCCTCTGCTCCCCGGAATGCTCGAAAAATTTCCCAAGGTAGTCGAGCCCACAAAGTGGTGGCCAAAGCAGAGGCGACCACGACGGAGACAAGGAGTTAAAGGGAATGGGTGGAGCTGTGAGATGGAAAAGGAGATGGGGGGAGTTTTGAGAGTGCTGAAAGCCAAAGATGAGGAGCAGTACGTCAGGCTTGGACAATTGGTTCTTAAAATCAACAAGTTCTTATCTTTCGCTGGCCCTCTGCTCGCCGGAGTTGCTGCGGCCGGAGCTGCTGCTTCCATTGGCGGCTATGACCATGGCTCTTGGCCGGCGGTTGTTGGTGGACCGCTTGCGGCTGTGGTGAACATACTGGAGCACGGGGGGCAGGTGGGGATGGTGTTCGAGCTGTTTAGGAACTGTGCGGGTTTCTATCGGAAGTTGGAGGAGCAGATTGAGTTCAATTTGGGGGAGGAGGAAGAGTTGAGGGAACAAGGAGAGATCTTTGAGTTGAAGATGGCCTTGCAGCTTGGAAGGAGTTTATCTGAGCTCAGACGACTGGCTTCCTATTCAGAAAGACGAGGAGATTCAAGAGTTTGCTGGAAAGTTGTTCTGATGAAATTATAAAACGTCTCATGGAGATAAGCCATGACTTGTAGATACCAATGACCTTCCGGTCACTGATTGATTTATTTGAATATTCTTTTATTCTTCACATTTTCAAGAAACATAACAATGATTTGATTTCAAATTTGATGTTTTTGGCTTCCAGATCGTAAGGGATTTCTGTCTTCCGCTTATATATATTATTTGAATGATTGAGTCATATATCTACACACAATCATGATTGTTTTAAAGGAACCAAATCTGAGTTGTTGTTTCTAAATGTCGAAGATAAGCTAATGTGTTGACCTTCCTATATGTCACATGAGTCGAATCGAACTTACAAGATGAATTCGATCGACTTTGGATGATTCAAAACACAAATCAGAGTTGAAATACACCAAACATCATGAAATCAGTCCAAATGATCTTCAATCAACAAACGGATTTCACCATTGTGTTCAGAATGTCGAAATTGATCAGAATATAAATATTGCAAAATATAACGATCAACCCATCAAACGATCAAGCTGTCAACATATCAACATGCATATCGAGATCAGGAGGCGTCCACTTAAACTAAACGACCTCCGTTCACTAAATTAATTACGTCGTTAGCTTCGAAACATCGAAATTTATCAAATGAGTCTGTTTGCGATCGATTCAGACAAGTCTATACGAATGTTGAGCCGTTGAAAGCGATAATACACATTTTAAGCCAAGATTGATCTAATTTGACGCCGATTTAAACCAAACAACCTCCGATCGCGAAACGGACCATGTCATTGTGTTCGAAATATTAGAATAACCTTGAATCAACATATATATCAACCCTATATTGAGGTCAGCATAAAGTTCACATTAAAATTGATTAAACAATAAAAATATTATTAAAAGGCCTAATATCCTAAATCCCTCAAACCGACCCATAATTTCTCTCTTCGCGGCTGAAGGAGCACGCAAGACCCGAGCGCCTCGTTCGTTCAACCTCATCTCATTCGATCCTACTTCCTCCTCCCACTCTTCCATTCGAATGGCTCATCCGCACTCACAATCTCTGGAAATCGCAAGGAACGACAAAACCACTCCCGCATCCTCCCCTTTCGTTCAAAAGCCCTTCTTCCTCAAGGCTCCCTCAATTTTTCTCTTCCATTTCTCTCGTCCAAGCCCCACGCAAGCAAACCGTAAGGTTCCTCTTCCACTCTTCCCTCCTCCTCCATCCTATCGAACTGGCGTCTTCTTCCCTCCCTCTCTTTCCCTTTTTCTTTTCATCCACTTGGAGCAGCCGAATTCTGAAACCCACCCAAGCCAAACACCTTAGCTGAAATCTGAAATTCTCCCTAGCCAAATCTGCAATACTCCCTAGCCGAAATCTACAATCCTCCCTGAAATCTGCAATCCTCCCTAGCTGAAATCTAATCCTCCCTAACTGAAATCTACAATACTCCCTAGCCAAAATCTGCACTCTTCCCTAGCCGAAATCTGCAATCCTCCCTACCCGAAATCTGAAAGCCCCAAGCCGGAATCTTCCCTAGCCGAAATGATCCCAAGCTGAGCCCTCCTTGCCGATCATTACAAGTGCGCAGGAAAATAAGTTTGAAATGAGTTAATGTAGAGATATATATATGTACTTTCTTTCACAGTTCAAGACCTCGCTAAATAATAGAAAGGTATGAAGAAGGCCACAGATCGCAAAGACACCATTGTGTTCAATAGAGCGTACCAAGTAAGTTAAACAAATTGTTAGATGTTGCACCCCTATGCCGAAATTTAGACAGAAATTTGGAATGTTGATAGATTTAAATATAAATCTTTTAAATTGGAATTAAATTAAAAAAGAGAGAAAGGAATATATAATGAATACAAAGGCAAAACATCAAATCAAATAGAAAAGAAGTAAAAGCACTTACAAGATTTATTTAATTAAAGTTGAAAGCTCACCCAAAATCTGAACTAAAAAATTATCCCCTCTATTTCAAGCACTCCAACTCCTCAAACAAGTAGAATGAAATGCACGACCCTTTTCTTAGCCTTATTTATAGAGGTGAGAATAATTAATATGGGACCCCACCTATTTAAAACTAAATACAACGACGAGCATTTGTTGGCTAACATGAATCAATTGAACCTTTTGACTTATACTCTACAACGCATTAAAAATAGCGGAAAGATGATAGGTCACGTATAAACATGGCTTTGAACTCATGTCATAGGGAGATTGTGTGAATCTCGAAGAGTGATTTTCAAATTAGATAGAGTTCAAATCAAGCTTTAAAGTGGGATTCATAAAGAACATGCCTTCTTGTAATGTCTATTTTAAATTGAATTGAAGAAGGCTCTAATTGAAAACTTGAAGAATCATATCTGATGTCAAATGAAGTAGAAATCTTGATTGAACATCAAATCAAAGCACAAAAGATCCCCTTTGAATTAATATATATTCTTCAAATATATCCAAGTAAATTAAAGAAAATCAAAGAATTCATAAGGGATTCCTAATGAAATTGAAAAATTGCAAATAGGTCATGATCAAGGAATTCTTGGAAAATATCTGAAGCATGTTATTTATCTTATTAAATACTTAAATTGAATCAAAAAGAAATTGAATACAGTTCTTAATAAGTTCGAGGATTGCTAACAAATATAAATAAGAGTCTATTGAAGGTTCAAAAATTAGGCAACTTTGAATAAAAAAAAAGAGGAGAGGCGATCAAATATCATTTCCAATGGATCTAGTAAACTACTAGAATAATTTAAAATGCATTATACACCACCAGATCTGTAACTCTTTGTACAAGCAAACAAAAGGTGATACTAAATCAAATCATATAAAAATCATAGGGTTTCCTTCAATCAAAAATTAAGAAATTTCATTTTAGTCATGATTTTCAAAATCAATGATTTCATTAATTAGATTAAATTATCTAAGTTACAAATACTTGTATGTGCTCGGATATAGAGAGTTGAAGTGTAAATTTTAATGTCTAAAAAGGCTGTGAAGGTTAAGTTAGAATTAAATGAAAATTTGATATTTATCTCATGATTCAGAAATAAAAAATATCTAAATTACTATACACCAAGATGCCTACACTGAATGCTTAAATCTAGTGTCAGAATGTTGCGGGTTGCTTTCCGGTGGTCTTGGGATCAGTCCTAAAAATTCAATTATTATAAGAATTTCAACTTATTAAAATATTTGAGAAGTTAATTATGTCATGTGATAGTAGATCTGATCCTCTATTAAGAGCTAAACAGAGTTAATAAGATCTAAAGTTCTTAAATATATTTGATTCAATCAATTAATTACAGATGATGGTTTTGAATGATGATTTCAAGAGGGATACTTCCATCAAAATGTGATTCTAATTTCAAATCAAATTAACTTAAATCAAGAATTAATCTAAAAGCTGCTTAAATGAAATTTAATCATTAAAAGTTTAAAGCAAAACTCAATCTATCCACCTTCTGCAACTATTTGTTTAAACCGAAAAAAAAACTTCATTTCATGTAAGAGCCAATGTCAAATCAAGTATTCTATTATGTTCACTCTCAATCAATATCGTGTCAATAAGGACGTGACCCGTATTCTCTGACTGCGTGGCTTGGCCGGTAGGCTCCACATATGATGCAGTTACGACCATAGTCTCTCGATCAGTGGTTTGGTAGTATTATATTACAATCACAACCGCCGTATATACTCAATAGTGCCTTTCAGTTATGAATCATAGGATACACCTGATAGGACAAAAAGCCCTTTGTCAGCTAAGGTAAACTTAAGCTTATCTCCTTAAACAAACACTATCTGTGGTCTACAAGGATTTTTTTGGAAGACCTAACGCATGTGTTGCTAAAAAGGATCTTTCGGTCAGATTGGGTCAACTGCCTCCTCTGACTAAGTAAACTAGGTATCACAACAACTCGGGATGACGAAACCATAGGATCTAAACCGGGCACGTCATCATTCCCCCAACCATCTGCTTTAAGCTAAAATGGTGAATTTCATAAATTCAACTTTTAAACTCCACAAGCTGCTAGTATATGCTACACATTAAGCGATCTAACGACTAGCCTTTATCGAAAGTTTTCTCTCAACATTAAGAGGGGTAATTAACTATAGAGGCTTGCGCCTATAGAAAACTTGGAACAATATCTAAAGTTCTCACAAAATTAGGGCCAAATCTCTAGGTAGTGTCTTATCTACTATCTCATCTACCTTCTGAAAATTACACCAATATTTTAAACCATACTCTCTTCATTGTCGAGACGCCGGTGGCAAATTTTCGGAGCCCACATGTTGCTTGTGCTTTTTTTGCCTCTAGTGCTTAAAGTTTTCTCCTCTTTTCGTTATTTCTCCATTATTCTACACCGGTGAAAAGATTTTTTTTTATTCAACATTCTAAATTGCCTTTGCATAGTTGAATCTCAGGAACTCTTCATTTTTAGAGCTCTAAAAAATTTTGAGTTCCCTAATAAGCTTCCAAATACTAAGTTGTGAGTTTCAACTTTGCTTGTTAATTTCACTCTGCTCATGATAGGTGGATTTACATAAATCTTACATAATTCTTATGTATTTACATATCTAATACTTAAACTTTAATTTTTACATATCTAACACTCCAATCACATCAAAAATATCATTATCACTCACTTTTTAAAAGTGAAATATATGTTTTTAAGCATAGAAAAATATTAGATAAATAAATATTAATTTAAAATGTTAGATATGTAAATGCATAAAAAATATATAGCATGTATGTAAATCTTCTTTATTGATATTATGAATTATTATTATCTAATATATAAATACTGTTAAATTTATTTGTTAGCATCATGTCCTTCATTTTCCTCCGCAAGCAGTGAGTGGTATGGCCTTTGAATCTCTTCAAGTGCATATTCACTCCAAAATTTTCAAAAAATGGTAAATTCTTTTATATATATATATATATATATATATATATATATATATATATATATATATATATATATATATATATATATATATAGATATATATATATATTTGGCCACCGAATGGCTAGAATGATGCTTATAACGTGAATTACATGTAAAGGGACAAGCTCGTTCTTTTTATCATCTATTAAAACCTTACTACCTTAGTATCTTGTTATTCTAAGTCAATTTTGTTTAACTTTTTTGTAGCAATCAATTCTTTGATCAAAACTCAAAAGTAGCAATAATACTTCATGCCATGTTTGTAGTCTTTATTAAAGGCATAATACTTTGATGGGTCTTAAGAATTAAGTAGCACATGCATTAAAATTGATCATATATTATCCACTTGGTTGGAACTTTATACAAATTTCAAATCAAAGCAAATACTGTTGACAAATTCTTCCAACACTAAGGGGCTATTTGGTTGCCTAATTTTGAGTGTAAAATAAAATAAATACAGGAGTTTTAATTTTTTAGTATTTAGCATAGTATAAAGTAAAATTTCTAAGATAATATAATATATTTAGAATACATTACAAAGATCATTTTTGGTGTATTTAAAATTGTCCGATTTGAGCAAATTTCAAATACACCGGCTAATATAAACTGTTATGAATATTTACATTATATTTATTTTACCAAAATAAATAAATAAACTCATGTATTTATAAAATTTTCATCCAAACAACCCTAAAATACTCTGAATACACTGCATTCCTTTTTCAGGCAACTAAAAAGCCCCTAAGTCAAATAAGCTATCGAGTATTCTGTATAAAGCATATTCTTCAATCAAATTACTTTTTAAAGCAAGCAACTTCATGAGTCTTCAATCGAGCTTGATAGCTTATTCAAGCATACTAATGAAGGTTTCATTGTCTACTTATCAAAATCCAATCTTCATTATCTTAAAGCTTCAGACGACTTCCAACTTAGTAAGTTTAGGGAACGAGTCCTTGACTGACGCCGCTGACCGTAGCTCGATTTTACTGGTCAAAGGTTGAGAAAAATATTCAACCAAATAATATATCTTTTAAAATAATTACAATAATATCCCTGAAAATACTTTCTATTTGACCGCTAACAGCTACTATTTCTTTGCTAAATTTATAGCACTAGCCACTAACAATGACCAGACATTTTTCAATTCAGGATAACAAGCTTCCTCCTGAGCTGCTCAATATTTAATTTTAAAAAAAAACTGCAAAAAAAATATCACAACTATTATTTTGAAAAACAAAAGAAAATTCTTATTTACAGCATGCTGAAATAATTAACATTTTACCTTCAAAAAATTATATATTCCTACAAAATTTAATTAGAATATTCTCATAAATCATGGGAGAAAAATATTCACACACCAAAACGTATTACATGAAGTATTAAAGCACTCGAAATAATAAAAAAACACACATCTTGCATAAAAAATATCTTAAAATATATAAGATTAGTGAGAACAACAAAATAGACATCACTCACCAGCTTTAGAAATTATTACATGTGGAGATCAAACGGTCCAAATTATTTGTATAGGGGTGAGTACATAACAAATCTCTCTCTCTCTCTCTCTCTCTCTCTCTCTCTCTCTCTCTCTCTCTCTCTCTCTATACATGTTTCCAAGTAAATTAAATGGAACGCTGCATTCACTTGCTCAAGACCATAGTCCTGGCTCTGAGATTCAGAAAAATTCCCCTGAAACAAGCCACATTTAAGATCTAGGTTAACTGATTCTCAAAGAAACATCAAGAGGCTATTTGGGATCAATTTTATTTTATAGTTTATATTTTTTTTTTATCTGTATGTTATTTTTAATAATATATAAAACAGAAAATAAAATATATGTGATCCCAAATGGCCACCAAGTAAATTAAAACATAAATAAAATAAAATAAATAAAATAAAATAAAATAAAACAGAAAATAAAAAATAAAAGTGATCCCAAATGGCCACCAAGTAAATGATTCATCTCGTTAAAAAAAAATTATAAAAAAAAAATAGATACCAGCAGCAAGCAACTAAGCTGTGGAATATAACACGGAACTGAAGCGGCATATGCTGATGATTTATCCACCCTACTGCAGGCCAAAACTGAACAGTATTACCAAGTTCTCAGTGTTAAGATGACCGGCAAAAAATCATAACTGGGTTGATAGAGAAGCAACATACCATCCATGATGTCAGCTGCACTGAGGGATAATCTTTCTTAATTTTGTTCTTAACTTCAGGGTCTTCCTGCAGTGCATGAGATATATGTTAGCAATTATAATTTGGTTTCTTTAAAGCAAGAAAAATGCAATTAAAAATAGTTAATTTACTAAATTTCATCATTTACTCGGTTGTAGACACGGGCCGAATTTCTTAAATTAAAATAAGGCAGAGAATTGTGTAAAACAAAAAGGTTTCCTTCTCATTTTCTATCAGAAGCTAAATGTATGATCTAAGTTGTAAGAAGTCGAAAAAAATATGAGGGTGGTAGGCTAATAGTGATTAGCAAAAAGTAGAAAGACAACAAAATTATATTATCCAGACAAAATGATAAAATAAAAAGAGTATATAATATTCAAATTGTCAAAAAAATATAATCATATCAATGTACCGCTAATTAACTCAAAATATCTGGCATTGTGATTATCACCACCACTAAAACGATTCTCTACCTCAATGCAACCTTCATCGTCATCAATAAAAATAGCCTTACTGAGCTAGCACTTTAAAAAATACACTTCATTATCATTGTTTGTCTCAACAACATAAGGGCGCGCTCGACAATATTAGGGTATTTGGGCATGCCAAAGGAATGTTGTCATTACATTTGTCCAGAATGAACATGAAAGGCTTTTCGATGTATCCATGATTCTTAAGAATATTATGAAAAAAGTTAAGTTGCAATACAATTTTTTGAAAATCATTAATAACCAAAACCTTCACAAAACCTTAAATTTAAGAATTTTATCTATGTAAACAATTCAAAATTAAGTTTCATAGAGATGAGGATGCTAGGATGGATGAGTGGCACTTAGAGACAAATCAAAAGCGAATTACATGATAAAGTTGGAGCAGCTCTAATTAAGAAGAGTAGAAGGTGGTCACAAAACTTGGAATTCAATTAATTTATTAGATTAAATGAGAATGTGACATACTTGTTTGACACATAAGAAAATGATGATTCATGTAGCCGACCCATAGATAGTAGGCTTGTTGTTGTTAAACAATTCAAAATTCCATTAAAAGTTATTTTTAAATAATTTATGTTACTTTTCTTTAAATAGATTGCTTGACCATATATGCATATCATAATTCTATGTTTACTTGTAATTTCATTAGCATTTCAATATTTTAAATTAATTGGTCTTTATTAGAAATCCTAAAAATGCATATAAGCCTTTTAGCACTTGAATCATTTGCATAATCATCTGCATAATATATGCTTTGCATGAGAATATTCATAGAAACTAGCTACTAATAATGATAATTACAAGTTTAGACTAATGTAATAGAAGGTATAAAATTTAATGATAAAGTTTGGTGTGTTTAAATCCAAAAAGGCTTATATTATTAGCCTTCAAGAAATTGAAAGTAAGGCATGACCATTTAAAATTTTTCAAGGCATTAGACTTAATGCTTAAAACTTGATAATTCCTATAAATTATTTCAATGTTCGATTTAACCTTATTTCACGAGCATATTGTCAACTCTTTAGATTCTTCTCTTTATCCGCTTTGTTTTGTGAGTTTGCATCTAATGATCTCCATATAGTTATATATAATTTATTCCTTGAGTTATTTTGAATGATGAAATAATGATCACTATTGATAGTGGATTTCTAAAATATCTTATTCGATAAAGAGACGAACTAATTATGATGATTCGTCAATTACTATGCAATAATAATATAATCTATGTCATGCTTAGCTTAATGAATATCAACAACTAAATCCATAAAAGTCAAGTTTATCAAACCAAGGAGGATCGGATGAAAATCTTCATTTTATTCTTGTCAAAACCATCACATCTAAGTATTGATTGGAGCAAACTTTACTTCTTCTCAAAAGTAGGTCTATTTTTATTCTAATAATTATTATTCATGAAATTTGAACATCCATGTGATAATGGCTTGTGAGATTGGTACATGTCTGATGTGGATCTAATGGTTCAAGTGAAGTATTATTAACTTGGTAGTGATTTAGCTTTTTTTAATTCAAATAATAGTTGTTATCTAGAGTAAATGGTCAATGCTATTATCCCTTGAATGGTGGCTGATAATAATTCTTCTATTTATTAGGCATCAATTCATCATCATCAAGCTTATTTTGTTGATATTGTTGATAAAGATATCAATTTAGGTTGGCGGATTAGGTTCAAGTCTGATTTTCTATTATGCTTGATCCGAAGCCAACCCAATTATTATACATGTCAATAATTTTGACCTAAACACAACCTAACCAAACCCTGCCTAGCTTTAACCCAATCTTTTAAATTAGTATGACCAAATAAACATAAATATGACCTATTAAACCCAAATAATCTATCTCAAACCAGCCTAACCTAAGTCTAAATAGTAATCGAATCATATTCAAGTTATTTTTGGATTACTTGGGTCAATCCATACCCAACCCAAATAACAATCAAGTTAATCAATCGATCAACCCAAACTCGATCCTAAATAAACTATTTGGCTCAAACCTAGAATTTTTCAAGTCAGGATGTCGAGTTGGATCATTTTTTTTACACTTTTAGTTATTGAATGTCTCATCTAATTACTCTGTGTCGATACTCTTATTGTGGCTTCCAACATCATTATTATAGTTATATGTGTGCATTATTATTCTCATTTTTCTTTAGTATATTTTATTGAAATAAAGCAAAGTCAACATTTCAAAAAAATTAAGAGTAAATAAGAATACAACACATACTTTTTGGAAATCCACCAATCACTCTTAAGTTATTTATTGCAATTAGAATGTTACGTATTATATTGTTTTAAGATGCTTCAATCAGTTCATAGGGATACTAAAGAAGAACAATCCAAGTGATTCACCTGCATCCACTAACTTATATAAAACTAAAACGTTGATGTCCATATTGCACAAAAGATATATTATCTTCATAACGGATGCATGCTACAGTAAAAAGATAATACAAATAAGACAAAATGTAGATAATGTCTGAGTGATTATGTATAAACCATATGCAATACATTGAAGTTCAGAGGTTCTATTTAAAGTTATATTATGTCATTTATCCTAAGGTTGCATACACGTAATATGTCTCTGTTTGCTCTATTGAGTAGATAAGATGGCATCATAAAAGAAGGAAAAAATCATGATGATGATGACCAATACTACTATTTATATTATTGTTATTACTACTACTATTTATATTACTGTTATTATTATTACTATTACTACTTCCACTAATAGGCGGAGTTAACATGTTATAGTACTGATATATCATTGAAAAACTACTTAGTTAATCTTGATGTATACTGTTTAAATCAAAATAATCTTTCAAACTCTTGATCATTATTAGAGTATTCACCTTGATTAGATCAAAGAACTCCCAGTGAAAACTTGGTCAAGCACTTAAAATATAATGAAAACTTTGGGATATGGGATCCTTAATATAAATATAGAATGCTTATAGTCAAATCGAGCATCTTGATGGCGAATCTAACAGTCTAAGATCTCTTAATTCTAACTTTATTTGAGCATTCAAATACTTCATTAGATGATCAAATGGATCATTTTGAGCCGTCCGATGGAGTGGTTTGGATTTTACATGTATTCTGAAATATTCTTATAATCATAAATAAATTTCTTCGGGAGATCGAAGCTAAGAGGAGAGAGATACTTGAAGAATCTCAAACCATGTCAGTCCTTTGCCGTAGCCGTCACCACCACGGCCATCGCCGGCTTTAGTTCACCATCTCGCCACCGCGCATTCTGGTCACCGCTCAACATTCACGGATCACCACGCGCTTGGTCGCACCAGATTCTTACCATCAGCTCTATCGCTTTCGATCATTGTGGTCGGATCATTCAACTACCCAGTCTTCTTCGTTGATCTAGTAAAGCTTCTCATAAAACCTACTCTTGTAATGAATACTGATATAGTGAAATTATTTCTAAGTGGGTTAGGCCCTGTGATTTTTTCTTTTTTGGGTTTTTCACGTAAAAATTCTAATGTCTCTCAAACTCTTCTACTGTGTGTGCGAAATTTTTGTCTGGTAAGACATAATTCTCTACCAGAATCTTCCAACACGTAACAATGATTTTTTTTTTTAAATTTTACTTTCATTCACAAAGAATTTCATATTGTGCCCCCTCCAAAATTATTTATTTGTTATTTTTATTTATAATTTATATTTTTATATTCATAATTAAAAGTATTTTATTTTTTCAAAATTTAAAGTTAAATATATTTATATAATAAATAAGATATTATATATATATTATTATTGAAATGAAGATGATATAAACCTAATTTTCTACTTATATTATAAACTTAATAATTTTATATTAGTAGATTTAATAATTAATTGAAAACTTATATTTTGGATATTCAACTTAATGAATAATTTTCACTCTTAGAATATATTGAAATACTTGCTGGAAAAATGATCTAAAGAAAAAAAAATATAATATATATTTTCTGATTTTTCAAATTCTTAAAATTAGCATTGGCTCTACAGTTGCTATAACAAGTAATAAAATAAATTTTTTTCTATGAATATGATGAAAATCGACACATAATAGAAGTGCACATCAGTAGATGAATGATCTTAAGATTGCTTATATTGAGAAAGATAAACCAGATGATATTGATAATGATGTAATTATTCAACACTCTGAAAATATGAAGAGTTGACGTTATCAATTATGAGTTTTTTTTTTTTTTATGTATATATTTTTATATTTTTCTAAAATATTATAATTTAAAAAATTTAAAACCACTAATATTATTTTATTATTATTATTATCACTATTATTATTATTATTGTACTATTATTATTATTATTATTATTATATTATTATTATTATTATTATTATCACTATTACTATTATTAATATTACTATTACTATCACTGCTACTATTGAATATTACTATTACTATCACTACTACTACTACTAATATTACTATTACTCTCACTACTACTACTACTAATATTACTATTACTCTCACTACTACTACTACTACTACTACTAATATTACTATTACTATCACTACTATTACAATTACTAATATTACTATTACTATCACTACTATTATTACTATTACTATTACTACTATTATTATTATTATTATTATTGTACTATCATATTATTACTATTAATATTATTACTATTAATATTACTATTACTATTATTACTATTACTATTTCTATTACTTTTATTATTATTATTATTATTATTATTTTATTTTATTTTTATTACAACTAAGCAAATTTGTCTTACATCAAGTTTTAATTTGATATATTTATCAATTATGTTGATACATTATTATCCATATAGACAAACAAAACTGATATAGGAATAGAAGCATATGGGTTATGTTCTTCCACTTGTCATGTTTCTTCCTAAATTCTCTTATTTAATCATGCATGTGATAAATCCAAAATGTTCAATATTATACATCATTGTAGATTAGTGATTATTGACCCCTATGACAAAATGTCATCCAATTGCATGGGCGATATCAACCTCTTCTGAGTGCGGACAAACTTATTATAAATAAAATAGTATTAAAAAATAAATGAATAAATAACAATTAAAAATGAAGTCTTGTATTTATTATGATCAATAAGTTGAACATTGATCATAAGCTTCAGATTTATTCATAGAAAATTTATATATTTAGATAACTAAAAATATTAAAACTCAAACATATAATTAATTAAATTTGACCACATTATAATCCAAGTAAACCAAAACATGCTATGCTTTTCATAGACATTATTTTTTATGATTTGTCATGATTTGATTAAAACATGCTAAAGATTCGCTAAGATTCAAAGAAGTCATTTCTGTTATTTGGAAAACTTTAGGTTAAATGCGTCAAAATCTGCTCAAAAACTGCTACAAGAAAGCCCCTAAATTAATAATTTGTGTAATACATTCTCAAACTCGAATAAGATGAGAAAGAATTAGTGGTTACTTTCAGAGAAGGGTAGCTTCTTTGTCTCCTTTAACCACTTCTCTGAAAAAGGGGCAGCGGCCAACCTACTAGTTAGTAGGGAATGTGGGCAGTGTGAGAATAGAACAGGAGAGAGGAAGATTAGGTTGTGAGATCAACATACAATCATATAGGTTGTGTGAAAGAGTTAAAATGAGAATGAAAGAAAATTAGAGAGAGGAAGACATGTTGCAAACCCTAGTGGGATGGAGTTTCTTTTTTTTAATAATGGGCAAAAGTGTTATGGAGGGTAAATTTTCAAAATTGCCTAACTTATTAAAAGAATTATGTATTTACAAGGTGGCCTATTGGCAATATGTGAGTCCTCCTATGTTGTTTTCCTAATTGTTATGAATCTCCTCTTATTTTAGTTTAAACTCAATCCTGTCTATCCAATATTTCATATTATAACCAAGAAGCTTGTATGAACGACTCAAGATTAGTGCTCTAAATTGTTCTATTAATAGATATAGAGCTCTATATCTTCTATGGTGGATGCATGGATATAAAATATAATTCTATATGCTTTTCAGTTGTTACTTTTTAGTAGCGTCCCTAGGGTCTTCATTATGCGGCTATTTTCTTGGCCATCTATGTGTGAACTTATAAATGTCAAAACATTTCGAAATATAAGGCCGACTCTTTTCCTTCTAATTGTACAAGTTACAATTTTACTTGGAATTTGAAAATTAATAATTGTCCATCAACTTCATCTAATTTGGCCATAGTAATTTTCAGGCCCGCTTTCCCAAAGCTAAGGAGATGCTAAACAAAGGCTATCAACACAAAACACTTGATATTCTACATTAATTGTTAAAGACTTACAAAGCAAAAAAATTAGCAATAAAACAAATGGATTGACATAATAATGCCATTAGATTGAGAGTTGTTTGGGATCACTTATGTTTTTTTATTATTTCTTCTATGTTTTCATATTATTTTGTTTATTTTTAATTCAAAATAAAACATATATGATGGTGAGAGTTATTTAAAAAATACTCAAAATACTTAAAAGTTGTTTTAAGTATTTTTAAAAACAATGTCTTTTGTTTTAAAAAAAATAAAAACACCTAAAAACATACTAAACAAAAATGTTTTTAAAAAAAAAATACAAAAACAAAAAGAAAATTGATCCCAGCATGCCCTCAGATTTCTCTAGTCCAGCTTACACGTTTAAATAAGCAACAAATGAGTAAAAATGAATATTTGCAGAGAAAACAATGGAATTAGAAATAAAAATGAACAAGGTTTTCTACATGCTTAATAAGCAACAATGAGTTAAAACTAATATTTCCAGAGAAAACAATGGAATTAGAAATCAAAATGAACAAAGTTTTCTATAGAGAAAAATACAAATTCATAGAAAAAAAATTAAAAGATAACACAACAACTGCATCTCACTCAAAAAAAATAAATTCAGCCAATCAAGACAACTTTTCATACTGTCGCTGTGTTTCTCCAACAAATTTAGGAAGCGCTTTCAATCTTAATGGTGGTAGCTTAGCAACTAAAATTATTATTTAAGGTGTGCAAATGCATTGGTCCAAAAAACATACCCTCAACAATCAAACCATAGTACAGTAAGAAGAGGAAATTGTTCCAAGGTGAGGATGTCACCTGTTCCAGCAACACCTGCAAAAAAACAGAACAACAAATTTTATCCATTAGGTGAATATTTCGTTCTCAAACCAAGTTAGCCAGATTTTGCGCAACATCAACTCAACTTCAGCCTCATTCCAATTATTTGGATTCAGGATATAAATAGCTATAATCTAGTAAATCTTACTGAATGATGAAATTGGTGTAATCTATATATACAAATTGTTTTGCACAATTTTTGTTCAAGTTATATTTGGTATACCCTTCTTTTTAACACTAATTTTATCTACTCATCTTATAGGTGTATTTTTCTACTTATTATTGTGCCTGTTCAAACTACCTAAAACTATTATGCACAATCACATCTTTAATTGATGTTATCCCACCATTCCTCTAATATTAGTATTGCGTGCTAGAAAACCAGTTGCGGTAGAGTAAAAGTTTACGTCTTAGCTTCTTTGGAGAGTCAGAACACACGTATTTAAAAGCGAAACAATAAAACTCAATTTTACGTGAAAAAACCTCAAAAGAGGGAAAAACCACGGGGCTAAAGCTTTCACTATGTATCGTTTGAGTACAAGATCTTCCGATCTGGGATTACAGTGTATATGAAATGGGCGATGATGTTGGCGACAAAGTTAGCGGCGGCGTTGTGACAAAGTTGACGTCGATGTTGGACGATGTTGATGATGGCCACGATAGTGGTTGGTGATGATGGCAACAATGATAATTCGGCGGCGAGATCATCGGTGGCGGTGATGGCGGCGGCGGCGGTGGTTGACAATGTCGTCGTGGTACGATTGTCTTGGAGGATCTTTAGAGCTCTCTTCTCTCTCTTGGCCACATATGAGGAATGAAATTTATAAATTGGAGAAGTGGCGTCTGTAAATACATGCAAAATCGAATCACTCACTCTCCATCTGACGGCTCATGATGATTCCCTTGATCATATGAGGTATTTTTGTATTTGAATGCTCAAATAAAGTTGTAAGATCTTTAGCTTGTTGGAACCTTCGAGATGCTCGATTTGACTATAAACACTCCATATTTGAGAGCTTTTTAGAAATTTAACTGATGTCTCAAAGTTTCCAATGATATTTTAAGTGATTGATCTCGATTAGTTTCAATTTCTGATTAGCTTGCTTTAGGCATCAAGATTCGTGCTTGTAGAGAGAATTTTCGTCATATCAGTTGCGAATGATGGTTTTGATGGTTTTGGGTTTCAAGATTTTGGATGGTTTTTTTACTAGAAGGGTATAAAACCCCTAGGGCAAAGGAGAAGACACCTTCTCTTCTTCTTGAGAGAAGGTCGTTTGGCGATCAGGCGTAGTTCATCTGTGAGCTCGTTCCCCGAAGAGGCGTTGGATCCTTGTCGGACCGACCGGGTTTGGAGGCGATCAAGACCCGTAGTTCATATGGCGAGGCTCCGGTTTTCCCTCGAAAGAGGCGTTGACTGTCCTTGTCGGACCGACCGGGTTTGGAGGCGATCAAGACCCGTAGTTCATACGGCGAGGCTCCGGTTTTCCCTCGAAAGAGGCGTTGACTGTCCTTGTCGGACCGACCGGGTTTGGAGGCGATCAAGACCCGTAGTTCATATGGCGAGCTCCGGTTTTCCCTCGAAGAAGCGTTGATCCTTGTCGAACCACCGGGTTTGGGCGATCAAGACCGTAGTTCATCTGGCGAACTCGGTTTTCTCGAAGAAGCGTTGGATCCGTCAGACCGGGTTTAGGCGATCAAGCGATAAGGAGGCCCAGGCGCAATGCTCGGCGATGGCGGCAAGCGGTGGTCAGCGAGATCTTTCGAAACGATAATTGGTAGCCAAATGAGGCCACGATAATTGCCCAGCGATGGACCGGCAGCGGTAGTGATAAGTGGTTGGCAACGAGGTGTGGCAAGCGCCGAGAGATAGTAGTCAGCAGTGGCGGCCGACATCGATAAGTGAAGATGCCGGCGATATTGTGGTAGTAACCCGGTAATGATAATGGCAACGGATTCTGATGGTTAGCGGCGAGGTTATCGCGCAATGCAAGCCGCGGTTCCAGCGGTAGTGGCCGATATCGGTAGTTGAATGCGATAACAATGGTGATAGCCGCGAAAATTCGGCAGTGTGGCGATGGCAGCAGTAATCAGCGTAGCGTATAGTTGGCGGCCGGTAGCCGGCGGCAACAAGCAATAGTAGTCGGCGAGCGGCGGCGTCGATAGTCAGCGAGATGGCCAGCGACAATGGTGATTTTGACCTATCAGGAGGTTGTTTGCCAGTGTGACTTCGATGGCGTTAACTGTATGGAAGAGGTTGAATTGAATCGCTAAGGATTTTGAGCTATCAGGTTGTTTGTCGAGTGTGACTTCGATGGCGTTAACATATATGGAAGAGGTTGAATTGAATCGAGGATTTTGACCCATCCGGTTGTTTGTCGAGTGTTACCGATGGCGTTAACACGAAGAGGTTAAATTGAATCCGTTGAGGATTTGACCCATCGAGTTGTTTGTCAGAGTGTTGCGATGATGTTAACCTGTATAGAAGAGGTTGAATTGAATCCGCAAAGGATTTTTGAGCTATCCGTGGTTGTTTGTCAGAGTGTGACTCGATGATGTTAACCCGATGACGTTAACCTGTGTGGAAGAGGTTGAATTGAATCCGCTGAGGATTTTGACCCATCCGAGGTTGTTTGTCCGAGTGTTACCCGATGATGTTAACCGATGATGTTAACCTGTGTGGAAGAGGTTGAATTGAATCGGATTTCGACCATCGAGGTTGTTTGTCAGTGTTAGATGATGTTAACACGTGTAGAAGAGGTTGAATTGAATGAGGATTTGACCCATCCAGGTTGTTTGTCAGTGTTACCCGATGATGTTAACCGTATGGAAGAGGTTGAATTAATCCGGAGGATTTTGACCCATCGGTTGTTTGTCAGTGTTACGATGATGTTAACAGTATGGAAGAGGTTGAATTGATCTGCGAGATTTTGACCTATTCGAGGTTGTTTGTCGAGTATTTGCTCGATGGCGTTAACTTGTGTGAAAGAGGATGATTGAATCCGGCGAGGATTTTTTTAACATATCAGGTTGTTTGAGTCTTTGCTCGATGGCGTTAACACGTGTGGAAGAGGTTGAATTGAATCTGGAGGATTTTGACCCATCGAGGTTGTTTATCGAGTGTTAGATGGCGTTAACACTGGAAGAGGTTGAATTGAATCCGAGGATTTATCAAGGTTGTTTGTCGAGTGTGACTTCGATGGCGTTAACATATATGGAAGAGGTTGAATTGAATCGAGGATTTTGACCCATCGAGGTTGTTTGTGAGTGTTACAGATGGCGTTAACTGTGTGGAAGAGGTTAAATTGAATCCGTTGAGATTTGACCCATCGGTTGTTTGTCGAGTGTTGCGATGATGTTAACTATAGAGGTTGAGTGAATCCAGCAGGATTTTTGAGCTATCCGTGGTTGTTTGTCGAGTGTGACCGATGATGCGATGGCTTATGTGGAAGAGGTTGAATTAGATCCGGATTTTGACCCATCCAGGTTGTTTGTCAGTGTTACCCGATGATGTTAACATGTTAACGTGGAAGAGGTTATGAATCGAGATTTCAACCCATCGAGGTTGTTTGTCCAGTGTTAGATGATGTTAACTGTGTAGAAGAGGTTGAATTGAATCGGCGATTTCGACCCATCAGGTTGTTTGTCGAGTGTTACCGATGATGTTAACTGTATGGAAGAGGTTGAATTGAATCCGAGGATTTTGACCCATCCGAGGTTGTTTGTCCGAGTGTTACCCGATGATGTTAACCTGTATGGAAGAGGTTGAATTGAATCTGCTGAGGATTTTGACCTATTCGAGGTTGTTTGTCAGAGTATTTGCTCGATGACGTTAACTTGTGTGAAAGAGGATGAATTGAATCCGCTGAGGATTTTTAACATATCCGAGGTTTTTTGTCAGAGTCTTTGCTCGATGACGTTAACCTGTGTGGAAGAGGTTGAATTGAATCCGGATTTTGACCATCGAGGTTGTTTATCGTGTTGCGATGGCGTTAACGTGTGGAAGAGGTTGAATTGAATTGAGGATTTTAACATCCGAGTTGTTTGTGTGTTACGATAATGTTAACTTGTATGGAAAAGGTTGAATTGAATCCGAGATTTTGACTATCAAGATTGTTTGAGTATTGCTCGATGGCGTTAACGCAATGGAAGAGGTTGAATTGAATCGGAGGATTTTAACCTTTCGAGGTTGTTTGTCGAGTCTTTTGCTCGATGGCGTTAACGTAAGAGGTTGAATTGAATTTCGAGATTTTGACCATCCAGGTTGTTTGAGTGTTACGATGGCGTTAACGTGTGGAAGAGGTTGAATTGAATCCGGCGGATTTCACCCATCGAGTTGTTTGTCCGAGTGTTAGATGATGTTAACCGATGATACTTGTATGGAAGAGGTTGAATTGAATGGAGGATTTTGACTATCAGATTGTTTGTCGGTATTTGCTCGATGGCGTTAACTTGTGGAAGAGGTTGAATTGAATCCGAGGATTTTTAACTATCGAGGTTGTTTTCGAGTCTTTGCTCGATGGCGTTAACACTGTGGAAGAGGTTGAATTGAATCGTTGAGAATTTTGACTATCAGGGTTGTTTGTCGAGTCTTTACTCGATGGCGTTTAACTTGTATGGAAGAGGTTGAATCAAATCGGTTTGAATATCGAGGTTGTTTGTCGGTGTTACCGATGGCGTGTATGGAAAGGTTGTGGGAAGTCCACCAAGACCTTTTGACTATCTGGGTTGTTTATCGAGTCTTTGCTCGATGGCGTTAACGTGTGGAAGAGGTGTAGAAGTCCAGACCTTTTGACCCATCTAGGTTGTTTGAGTCTTTGACGATGGCGTTAACGTATGGAAGAGGTTGAATTGAATCGGCGAGGATTTTGACCCATCAAGGTTGTTTGTCGAGTGTTACCCGATGAGTATGGAAGAGTTAGTGGAAGTCACAAAGGACCTTTTGACTATCTGTTGTTTTCGAGTGTTTGCTCGATGGCGTTAACGTATGGAAGAGGTCAATTAAAACATCCATTTGTGGTTGTAGTCAAAGTTGCTCCTTAACTGGTCTTATTTTTCCATGAATATGATTGGAAAATCATAATTTGCAAAGTATATCTCTTCTCAATGTTGAAATATCCTCCAACTTTGACTTGTTTCTTGGGATGGTAATCTATTAGATGCTTAACATGGGTGATCTTAGAGATGAGTTGCCCCAGTTGAATCAGGAACAAAGTTTGATGAATCTTCCTTAAATGCGCTCTTTAAAAGCTTAAAATGATCCACCTCGATGGTGGTTTTGATCTTGTTGGAAACTTGGTGTATACAAGATGAAATAATGAATCGACTTCCAATTCATGCTTGTTTCAGAACCGATTGCGGTAGAGTAAAGTTTACTTTTCTTTAAATTATAGCACATATTTAAAGCGACAATCTATAATTTTTTACGTGAAAACCTCAAAAGATGGAAAAACTGTAAAACTTTCACTATGTATGTTTAGTCAGATCTTCCCGTCTGGGATTACAATAATATATGAAATGGGCGATGATGTTGGCAAAGTTCGGCATTGGACAAAGTTACGATGTTCGGCGATGTTATGATAACGATAGTGGTGATGATAATAATAATAATGGTCGACGGCAAGGATCGGCGGTGATTTCGATATCTGATGGTTAACGCAACAGTGGTATGATTGTTCTTGGAGGATCTTTGATTCTCCTCTCTCTTGCTTAGCCTCCTCATTGAGGAATGAATATTTATAGATTGAAGAAGTGCGTCTGTAAATACATGCAAATCGAACTCCTCTCCGGACGGCCTGATGATTCCTTGATCATGAGGTATTTTTTGTTTGAATGCTCAAATAAAGTCAGAATTGTAAGATCTTTAGCTTGTTAGAACCGGCTCGTAGAGGCCTTCATTTATTATAAACACTCCTATTTGAGGCTTTTAGAAATTTAACTGATGTCAAAGTTTATATTTTAAGTCTTGATCACCATAGTTTTAATTTATTACTTTGGCATCAAGATTAGTCACTGAGGAATTTTCAGGGTCATATCAATTAGCATTCCTCAATCTAACATTCTTAGTTTACCACACATCCATAAGAATATTCTCATTTTTATACGCCTATCAGAATATTCCCATTTCTCTCATGCTCAATTTGGCTTTTAATGACTTTTTCACTGCCCACTACTTGGATTCATACAACATTGCAAGCCTAAGTGCATGTTTATGAAATTTAATTCTTATGGCACAATACTCCAAAAGCACTTCTCTATTTTAACCACCAAGTTAACTGTGGAGGTAACATCCTCATCAATTTTAACACTTTTTGTATGATATATTCAAGATAATTAAATTATATAGAGCTTCTAATTTAAAAATAATATTATTATTAGTCATAAAATTCAATTAATGCTCTTCATGGCACACCTAGTTTGTGTTTGTCCAATTGCTTGGCATGGCTTCCATTAAGGGACTATCACTTCCAACACTCCTACACAAAGGATAAGCTAGCTTAACATTTTTCTTATCATACTGATTTCAGTAATTCTTGTCATTCCTGGGACCCTACAAAAACCATGCTTAAAAATAAACTTTTTAAAGAACATTTAATCTGCGTTTGAATGGTGAAAAAGAAAATCATTGGTCAAATGAAAGACTTATCCTCTCCCTAATTTTTCATATAACCCCCACCCCCCAATTTCCCCATGTTCCAACATCCATTGTAAACATTCTGAGCTCTCGCCATCTCATCAAATTCTCTCATTTAGCTCTCTCTCTTTTACTTGTTTTGGTTCTACTTAGATTTCTTACTCTCTAAATCTGAACTTCTTTTTCAGATATGTCGAGTTAGTATTTAGGATCTGTTTGGGGATAGTGGTGAAGCTGCTATTAAAAAAATTATGATTGATATTACAATTTTTTTTTTGAAAATTAGAATACAGTTTTAACACTCGATAAAATCGGGTTGAAAAATCACTTTCAGATTCTTAGCGGTCGGATCGTAGTTTTAAAGACATGCGGTCAAAAACACACATATAAAACTACCTTAATAGTGATCATAATAATTGTATCGAAATTTATACACCATAATATAAGCATACAACTTTGTTTAGGTTGACCCAAAAATTGGATGTAAGTTCTACCACTTAAACAAATAATAGGAGAAGCTCTTTGAATAGAAAAGACTAGCAAAATAAAACAACTCGACAAAGTATTGTAACTATGTGAGGCCTAAAAGAGCACATATATTGATGTTCGGCATCGTTTATTTCATATATATAGAATATTGTACCTCATTGATGCAAAATAACTCATAACCAATATAACTTTTAATGGTGTTGACATCCTTTGTGATAATCATCTAAGAAAAATGATTGGGGAAAATCTCGCATGCTAAAAAAAATACTACCGGCAAAAGCACCTACTAGAAGATAACACAATATAGGCCCAAATAAAAACAAAAAGACATTAAGATTTATCAAGTATATATAAATTCTCTAATTTTTAAAATTCCAAAACTTTATTTCTACAACTTTTTACTAAAAAAATATTATTAAATTTATGATGATAAAACTCAAATTGATTATTAGTTTCAATTTTTTCTTAAGTTTAATTTATGCAACACATAAAAAACTTGAAAACATAATTAGTAAAATTATTGAGATAAAAACATCATGAGTTAATTTTTTTTATGTAAATATTTTATATTGATTATTTTTAAAATTATTGTGATTTTTATTTGTAAATATTTACTTCAAACTATAAATTTAAGAACATAAATATATTTAATATTTCAATTCTATCTTCAAAAAAAATATAAATATCTTTATATTTTTGAATTTTAGATAAAAGATAAATTATTTGAATATGCCATTTGAACTTTTAAATGCAATATTTCACAATTTCATATAAATCATAAAGACAAATTTATCAAGAGACCTTACACTTAATATAAATTTTTTCCTTAATTATAAATTTAATTAGTTACTAAAACACTGATGAGATGGGATGCATATTAAGTAAAAATTAATACATAAGTGAACACATAAGAATTTAAATTAAAATTTTCACATAAAAAGTATAGAATATTTATCACTTAAAATTTATTTTAGAATATAAATGAATATTAAATACCGTGTAATATTAAATTTTATTAAAAATTTGGCTCAACTAAAATTTAATTCAAGTTTATTTCAAACTCTACTAATACTTGAATCTATTTCAAGTCACTTTCTTGTTTGCTTTTATAAACTTGTTCAAAAATAATTCGTATATAAGTTTATCAAATCTAGGTTGGCTATATACAGAGCTTTAGTGTGAACAATTAGAATACTTAAAGAATGATTTAGTGATTATGCCATTCTGTAATCTTGGCAAGCGGAAGCACTAAGAAGCGGCATAAATTTGAGAAGAGGTCATATAGGTAGTGGTGTCAACCAAGATTGTAGTGGATGTAAATGTAATGAGAAAGATGCGATATCATTTGCAACACTGCCACAAAGCAAGTTGTGATAAATATATCCATGGATCAAGCAATTAAAGAACAAATAAGGAAAGAGTAGGTTGATTGAAAAAATAAAGTGATATGAATATCAATATCCAGAGAAATATTAGAAGCAGGGAGAAGAAGGCTGGCGGCTAAAGACTTCACACATTCCCAAACCATTATAACAAATATCAGGAAGAAGATTTACAATAAGCAGAGAATAAATAAATAAATAAATAAAAAAAAATATCCAACAAAGACATCGCTTTTACAACGGAGGAAATCCAGGATTATTGATTACACAAACAATAAGCAGGATAAAGATATGAGCCTTCCGTAAATCCATCCCAAAGCGATTACAAGACATACTAAAATCAAAGTATAAGAATAAGCATAGAGCGAGAAGGATAAGTAGCGGAAATCAAAGTCTGGCGAAGACACGACAAAGAAACAAACTTCCAACAAACCACGAAATCGGTTAGAATCTCAAGATCCAAGATCAGCAGAAAGATATAAATAGAGATGAAGAGAAGGACAAGGGTAGAAAAACTTATCAATCTTCCTCTCGGTTTTAGTTCTTCTTATCCCTCCCATCTCGAGCTTCCCCTTCCTCTCGAACATTTCCCACGGTGGATCTTCCTTTGAGCGACACTCTCGGTAAGAATATCCGTGACGATCGATCTTCTTCCCAGATCCTCGGTTTCGAGAGCTCTCGGCGGCTCGAAACTGGTGGCAACAATATGAGTTAGAATTCCCGGTTGAACCCTCAATTCGATCTCTAGCTTCGGATCCACGACGCTTGCAACCTCGGCTCATCCATCATCGCCAAAGACGGATCAAACCGGAATTGCCCACATCCTCAACAATCGGGGCGGCGTGATTAAAGACAAAGGCAAGAAAACAATCCAAGGTAGATTAAATTTCCAGATCCAGCGGCTTACAAGCGCGCGAACACTCAATCAGTGTGTTAGCATCCAGCGGTGAGTTCAAAGATGCCATCCAGCGGTCGGATCTCGTCATGGGACTGGTTAGCAACTCAACTTCAGAATTCCTGCAGAGGAGGAATCGAGCAATTACAATCGAGCCCAATTGCATGGTGGACCCATTAAGAACTACTTATCATTGGTGCTCTTGTTGACTACATCATCAACACAAATGGCGAGAAGGCACAAGACACCTGCAAGACCATAGAGTGTGTAGGGCAGAATAAAAGCAGATGAACAAATGTCTTCAATAACTATGATACTAAATGAAGTATCAGGAAGACTCTCATCAATTGAAGAAAAAAAATACTAAATAAGACAACAACAATCACGGTATGTACCTCTCCTCAGAAATTTCCTTTCCTCTAGACAACAAATTCAACACAATAGGCACGTGAAAGTTGATATGCAAGATTCAATGGAGAAAACCAGAGGTTGGTGAAGCGGCAATTTTTCATTATTATAGCCTCTCAGAAGACCAGAAATTCTTAATAGCATCATGCATGGGGCCGACTAAGTTGGTACCAATGGATGCATCTTAATCACCAATTACACTCATGGATACAATTTAAAGAGCAAGTTATTGAGATTTGGCCCTCCTTGTCTAGAGATTTAAGGGGTGAACTTGCAAAATTATAGAAATCTACTGATAATTTTATAATGAATTTGAGGAATTAGCAAACCAGTCTCAATTCCACGAATTCTTACGAGTTGTTTTGAATCGGTTTAAGGCAAGATATAAAAGGAAGTAAGAGCATTACGACTAGCTCACTCTGACAAGCCTTCAGTTAGCTAAATTGATGGAGGGCAATAGATGATATAACAATGAGAAACTACGACACACCAAGCTCAGAGTAAACAAAATCAAAACTATCAACCACCTTTCGCCATCACCTCAGAATTCCAGCATTCAACCAAAACAATGGAATGCACAATGACAAACAACCCCATCCGGCCCGACACCAACACAAATAGATGAAAGAAGAAAAAGGGATTATGCTTTAATTGTGATGATAAGTATCACGGACACATTTGCAAATCAAAATTCAATCTAATAGTGATCAATGAGGATCAAACGGTATGTCAAGAGAATCGAACACTTGCAAGAGCTACAAGAAGAATTCCCTGAAATCAGTCTCAATGCATTTACTGGTAACCTAGAACATTAAGATTACAAGGAGTAATTGGCAACAAAAGGTACGGTACTTATTGATGGTGGCTCGACCCACAATTTTATCCGATCTAAACAAGTTCAGACCATACGGTAACTCACCTCGGTGTTTAAAGTGTTGGTAGGAAATGGAGAAACATTAAAGTGTTGGGGAATATGCTCAAATATTCTATACAAGGATACACTTTCACTTGATTGCTATCTTCTTCCTATCTGAGGAGATGTAGTGTTAGGAATTCAATGTAGAATAATTAGGTGAGTGTACAAGGTATAAAAGCTCACCATGAAATTCTATCCTGATGACAAGTTAGTCTGAGGAGATACCTCATCCAAAGTGGATAGCATTACATTCCACCGGTTTACTAAATTACAAAACAAAAAGAAATAGTTTCATACTTACAAATCGAAAATACAGGAAGCGAAACACACCACAAAGAAATTCAATAAATTACACGAAGGCATACAATAAGTATTAACACAATACCAATTATTTGATTCCAAAGTTTACCTCCCGGGAAGATAGACCATAAAATACAAGTCGGGGAACTCACATCAAAGTAAAAATTATAGATATCCCCATTTTGAAAGGCAGAAATAGAAAAGCTGATTAAAGAAATGTTAGAATCAGGGATCATAAGAGAAAGTACCAGCCCTTTTTCATCTCCAGCCTTGTTAATCAAAAAAAAAGATGGCAGCATTTTGTGTGGATTATAGGGCTTTGAACAAAGTCACTATACGATGGGTTTCCCATTCCAACTCTGAGAATGGATGAGTTACATGGGGCTACTGTATTTTCCAAATTGGATTTAAGATCTGGTTATCACCAAATCAGAATGGCAGAGGAAGCCATCTATAAAATGGCTTTCAGAACTCATGAAGGTCACTATGAGTTCTTAGCAATGTCATTTGGATTAACAATGCCCCTCAACATTCAAGCACTAATGAATTGATACTTAAACCATTTTAAGGAAGTTTGCCTAGTTTTTTTTGATGACATACTCGTATACAATCAAACATTGGAACTACACAAGGTCATCTACAATTTTTAACAAGCAACATACACTATATGTCAAACCTTCCAAATGCTATTTCATCAAGATAGAATAGAGTACTTGGGTCATATACTATCTGCACAAGGGATAGAAGTGGATCCCTCAAAATCAAAGCGATCAAGCATGGCCACATGCCAAAAAAGTAAAACAATTAAGAGGATTTTTTGGGCTTAGCAGGGATACTATAGAAAGTTTGTTAAAATTATGCGACAATGGCATCTCCCACATCAATGCTTGCTAAACAACAATTCAATGGAGAAGAATCCATAGCGACATTCAAACAAGCGGAAAGAAAAATGATCTCATTCTGGTATTAGCCTTCCCAAATTTTACTATACCCTTCATTTTAGAAATAGATGCCTCAGGGACAGCAATAGGAGCTGTATTAGCTCAAAACAATCACCCTCTTGCTTATTTGCAAAAGTTATCTCTACAATGCGAGAAAACATCAACATATGCGAGAACTTTATCTTTATAAGCAACGTGGCCAAATGGAACAATACTTATTGGGAAACAAGTTTACAATCGAGACAGATCAAAGAGCATTAGAGAATTAATGCAACAAACCATTCAAACTTACGAGCAAGATTTCTAATTAAGCTCTTGGGATTATTTATCTTTGAGTATAAACCGGGGACATCAAACAAGTACAATCAGGAAAAGAGCTCTGAGTAAATGCTAAGGCAAATCGGTCGAAGTTTCCATGTACACTTATATGCTTATACTCAACACTTTACAAATTTGCTCCAACAAATTAAAGAGGAAACAAGCGCAATAAGGAACTCCAGCAGTCTGACAGAGATAGCAAACAATCCGATGAATTTTCCCAAGCATAAAATTGCTAATGGATTGCATACTACAAAGATGTTATAGCCAAAATTGATATCAAAATACTCTTATCAGAATTACATTCAACCGGTGGGAGGGCATGGAGGCATCAAAGACTTTGACGAATTACAATTCTTTGGAAGCAGATGAAAAGGATATAAAATATTTTGTATCAGCACGCCTATCATCAACAAGTCAAGTATGATACTCAGATTACTACCTTGCATACCAAAAGCCATATGGGAAGAAGTATCCATGGACTTCATTCTGCGGGTTTACCAGTCTCATAATAAAACAACCATACTAGTAGTGGTGGATAGATTATCAAATATGCTCATTTTTTAGCCCTACCAAATAATTTTCTACATATTCAGATCTTTATCAGGACATTATTAAACTCCATGGTATTCCACAAGGAATAGTATCGGGAGATCCGGTGTTTATGAGCAATTTTTTGGCAAGAATTATTGAGATCAAGTGGGACTACTTTAAAAGCAGTCTTACCAGAGAGATGGACAAGCGAGAGGCAATAGCGGGATCTAGAACAATACTTGAGAAGTTTTGTGTTGGAAACACCTAAAGTATGGTTACAATTCTACCACAGGCGAATTCTCATATAATACTTCAATCAACACATCAACAAAGATGACCCCTTTTCAAATTATATATGGCGGACTCCCCACAATGTAATACCTCACTGAAATTCCAACATCCAACACAGTGGAAAGTATGTTACAGAGACGGATGCTTCAAATGAAAACAATCTACAAAGCACAAAAGCAGAATGAAACAAATGGGCGATAAACATAGAAGAGAGCTTCAATTACAAGTCAATGACTTGGTATTGGAATACAACATAGATGATTTGATGGCCGGGAATCAATACACCAAATTACAAAGGAGATATTATGGGCCTTTTAAAGTACTACAAAAAATAGGAATGTAGCTATAAAATTGAACTACTATATCGGCAAGAATACATAATGTATTCCATATCTCAATTAAAACCATACAAAACGATTAACATACACATTATCAACACAATTGGGGAAGGACAAATGCTTATCAAACCGATCAAAGTTCTAGACCACATAAGCTATACTAAGGGGATCAACAGATCAAGAATTCTTACAATGGGAAGGATTGTTAGCAACAGATAACTCATGGATAGCGAGAGAAAGAATTACGAGAATCCTTTCGATTTGACCTTGAGGACAAGGTCAAGGTGGGGAGGAGTAATGATATGAATATCAATATCGGAGAAATATTAGAAGCACAAGGGAGAGAAGAAAGCGGCTAAAAACACTTGACATTCCCAAGCCATTATAACAAATATCGAAGAAGATTTACAATAAGCAGAAGAATAAATAAATAAATAAATAACAAAATATACAACAAAGACATCGGCTTTACAACGGAAATCCAGTTACATGTTGTTCACAAGCCAATAAGCAGATAAAGATAACAAGGCCTTCATAAACTTAAATCCATCCCAGCAGTGATTACAAAATACTAAAATCAAGATATAATAAGCATGACATCATAGAGCAGAAGGATAAGTGGCGAAATCAAAGTCTAGCGACAAAGAAACAAACTTCCAACAAACCTAGCAATCGGTTAGAATCTCAAGATCCAAGACCAACAGAAAGATATAAATAGAGATGAGAAGAGAAGGACAAGGGTAGAAAAACTTATCAATCTTCCTCCTGTTTCTAGTTCTTCTTCTTCTCCCTCTGTCTCGAGCTTCCTCTCGAACATTTCCCACGGTGGATCTTCCTTTGGAGCGACACTCCGTAGAATATCCGTGAGCGATCGATCTTCTTCCCGGATCCCTGTTTCCCCGGGAGCTCTCGGCGGCTCGAGCATCGGCGAAGCGAAACAATGCAAATGAGTTAGAATTCCCTCGGTTCAAACCCTCAATTCGATCTCAACCCGGATCCACGACACTTGTAACTTACGGCTCATCGCGATCATCGACCAAAGATGGATCAAGGCCAAATTGCCCATCATGTAATCAAACAATCGAGCGGCGGATTAAAGACAAGGAAAGAGAAAACAGTCCAAAGGTAGAGATTAAATTTCCGATTGATCACAACAGCTCAATCCGTGTGTTAGCATCCAGCGGCGAGTTCAAAAGGCCATCCAACGGTCAGGATCTCTCCGATCAGTTCGGTTCTTCCTTCAACTTCAGGGCGGTTCCTACCGCAGAGTGACTCGCTGAGCAAAATTAACCATGATTAAGCAGACCGGGAATTAAGAACTACAACCATATCATTGGTGCTCTTATTGACTACATCATCAACACAAATGGCAAGAGCACAAGAACCTGACCGAGACCATAGAGGAGTGTAGGAAGGCGAATAAAAGCAGATGAACAAATATCTTCAATAACTATGATCTTAAATGAAGTATCGAAGACTCTCATCAATTGAAGAAAATTGGAAAATACCAAGAACAACAACAATCAGGTATGTACCCCTCTACTGAAATTTTCTTTCCTCTAGACAACAAATTCAACACAATAAGCACGTGAAAGTTGATATGCAAGATTCAATGGAAAACCACTTGGTTGGTTGTTTAAAAGCGGACCAATTTTTTCATTATTATAGCCTCTCGAGAAGACCAGAAATGTTTAATAGCATGCATACATGTGGACACACCAAGTTGGTACCGATGGATGCATCTTAATCACCAATTACACTCATGGATACAATTTAAAGAGCAAGTTATTGAGATTTGTCCCCTCCTTGCGAGATTTAAGGGGTGAACTTGCAAAATTACAACAATCTACTCGACAATTTTATAATGAATTTGAATTGAGGATATCGCAAATTCCACTTCTGAGTTGTTTTGAATCTGGTTTAAGGTAAGATATAAAAGGAAGTAAGAGCATTACTAGCTCCTCTCTGACAAGCCTTCAGGTTAGCTAAATTGATGGAGGATGGATGATATATAATCTTGAAACTACATACACCAAGCTCAATGAGTAAACAAAATCAAAACTATCGACCACCTTATCACCTCCGAGAATTCCGACATTCAACCAAAACAATGGAATGCCTGATAAAACAACCCCATCCAGTAACACCAACACAAATAGATGAAAGAAGAAAAAGGGATTATGCTTTAATTGTGATGATAAGTATCAAGGACACATTTGCAAATCAAAGCATTCAATCTAATAGTGATCAATGAGGATCGAGCAATTATGTCCGAAGAGAATACGAATTGCAAGAGCTACAAGAAGAATTCCACGAAATCGGTCTGCATTTTACGGTCTAACCTAGAACATTAAGATTACAAGGAGTAATTGGCAACAAAAGATGCTGCTTATTGATAGTGGCTCGACCAACAATTTTATCCAGTCTAAACTAGCCGAGTTCATAGACCATACGGTAACTCACCTCGGTGTTTAAAGTGTTAGTAGAGAAATGGGAAACATTAAAGTATTGAGGAATATGCTCAAATATTCTATACAACTATAAGGATAAACTTTCACTCATTGCTATCTTCTTCCTATGCGAGGCGGATGTAGTGTTAGAATTCAATGGTTAGAACAATTAGGTGAGTGTACAGGTATAAAAGCTCATCATAAAATTACATCATGACAAGTTAGGTAACTACAATGAGATACCTCATCAAAGTGGATAGCATTACATTCCACGGTTTACTAATTACAAAACAAAAAAGAAATAGTTTCATACTTACAAATGAAAAAACGAGGAAAGCGAAAACACGGGAAATTCAAAGAAAATTACACGAGGCTGTATTGACAGTAGCACAATACCGAAGGTATTTGATTCAGGTAGTTTTCTCTGGGAAGATAGACCATAAAATACAGTGTAGGCGGGAACTGTCAAGTAAAAATTATAGATATCCCCATTTTGAAGGCGAAATAGAAAAGCTAATTAAAGAAATGTTAGAATCGGGGATAGCAAGAGAAAGATGAATACTTTTTTAATATAAAAAAAAAAAAAGATGGCACTTGGCATTTTGTGTGGATTATAGGGCTTTGAAAGGTCTGCTATACTGATGGGTTTCCGTTCCAACTCACGAAGAGGCGATGGATGAGTTACATGGGAATCTCTTGTATTTTCAAATTAGTTTAAGATCGGTTATATCAATCAATGGTAGGGAGAAAATAAAATGGCTTAGAACTCATGTGGTCCATGAGTTCTTAACTGATGTCATTGGATTAATGATACCACTGACATTCCAAACATGAATTGATTGATACTTAAACCATTTTAAGGAAGTTTGCTTAGTTTTTTTTTTTATTCATATACTCTGATCCAAGCATTGGAGCCCAAAGGGTCATTATTTTAGAAACGAAATAACCTTACATACTATATATGAAACCTTCAGAATCTTTATTTCATCCAGAGATAGAAGAGTACTTGGGGTATATACTTTACTGAGGGATAGAAGTGGATCCCTCAAAATCAAGAAACGATCTGAAGCATGGCTTTATGCAAAAATAGTAAAATAAATTTTTGAATTTGCAGGGATCTTCTTGAAAGTTTGTTAAAATTATGCGACGATGGCATACCATACTTTTTTAAACAACCTTGTGGAAGACTCAAATGGACGGAAGATCCATAGCGACATTAAGTGAAAGAAAAATGATCTCTCATTAGTGTAATTAGCCTTTCCCATTTACTATGCTGTTTGAAATAGATGCCTCGAGACACAATAGGGAGTACTGTATTAATAAAACAATCACCCTCTTGCTTGTTGGGCAAAAGATTATCTCTACAATCAGAGAAAATATCAACATATGCAGGAACTTTATCACTTTATAAGCGAAAAATGCGAGCCGAACAATACTGACGCCGTGAAACAAGTTTATCTGATCAAAGCATTGAAGATTAAATGCAACATGCAGCAAACTTCCGAGCGGATTTCTCAGCTCGCGGTATGACGGGGGACGTGTCAAGTGCTTGCAGGAAAAGAGCCAAATCTGAGTAAATCTTTAAGGAGTCGAGTTTCCAGGCTGGTATTTGCCTCTATCTTCAAGCGACTTCTGAAATTTACTCCGGCAAATTAAAAGAAAACAAATGTAGAACTCCAGTCTGAATCTGGCAGATAGCAAACAATGTAATTTTCCCAGAAGCAATGGTACTTTTATCTCTACAAAGGTTATGTGCAGACAAAACAGATATCAAAAACACTCTTATCAAAATTACATTTATTGCCACCAGGAGGTGGGAGGCGCATGGAGGCATCCAAGACTTTGTGAGTGCCATAATCTTCTTGCAGAAAGCGGATGAAAAAGGATATAAAATATTTTGTATCACACACTTTAGTATACAAGTGGTATATTGTGTATATACTCAAACAGTAGGATTACTACAATACTTGTACTTTGATATGGGAAGAAGTATCATGGACTTCATTACGGGTTTAGATTCATGTAATAATATACCCATGTAGTGGTGGTGGATAGATTATCAAATATGCTCATTTATTCCCACAAAATAATTTTTATAGCATATCAGATCTTTATCCTGGACATTAGCATAAACTCCATGGTATTCCCTGAGGAATAGTATGGGGCAGAAAGATCGGTGTTGTATGAGCGATTTTGGCAGAATTATTAAGTCAGGTAGATTTACCGGCGATCTTTACCACCCCTGAAGACGGATGGACAAACATAGGCAAGAGCGGGGATCTGCAGACAATGCGAGAAGTTTTTGTGTTGGAAACACTAAGTATGGTTACAATTCCTACCACAGGGCAGGGACCATATAATGCTTCACTTTTATAATAAGATGACCCACACAGTATATATAGACTCCCCACTGTGTACCTCTGATGGTCCAACATCAAAACCGAAGTGGAAAGTATGTTAAGAGGAGAGACGGATGTGCTTAATAATGAAAAATAATCTACAACAAGCACAAATAAGAATGAAAGCAAATAGGTGATAAACATAGAAGAGCTTCCAAACAAGTCAATGACTTGGTCATTGGTGGTATCTGACTGATTATAGAGCGATTTGATTTGGGAATCAAATCACCAAATTACAAAGGGAATATTATGGGCTTTTAAGTCTTGCAAAAATAGGGAATGTAACTTTATAAAATTGAACTACATATGAAGATACATAATGTATTCCATATCTCGGTTAAATACAAACACGATTCTAACATACAGGCATAATTAATATCAGATTGAGGGAAGGGACAAATGCTTATCAGAAGATCAGTTAGACCCTGAGCTATACCTACTAAGGGGATCAACGAGATCGAAAGAATTCTTATACAATGGGAAGGTTGTTAGCAGATAACTCATGGATAGAGAGAAAATTACTGGGGAATTGCTTTCCGAATTTGACGCGGATAAGGTCAAAGTGGGGGAGGGTAATGTGATATGAATATCGAGGATCAATATTAAATAATAGAAGGAGAGAAAGAAGGCCAAGCGGCTAAAAACATTTGACATTCCAAACCATTATGATATCGGAAGATTTACAATAAGCAGAATAAATAAATAAATAACAAAAATATCCAACAAAGACATGCTTTTACAGAGGAAATCCAGTTATATGTTGATTTTAAGCCAATAAGCAGGATAAAGATATGGCTTCATAAACTTAAATCCATCCCAGCGGTGAACATCTCAAGTATACAGAATAACCACGTAAATGTAGAGCAAAGGATAAAAGTGTCAAGAAGTCTAGCGAAGACACGACAAAGAAACAAACTTCCAACAAACTAGCAATGTTAGATCTCAAGATCCAAGACCAGAAGATATAAATGAGATGAGAAGAGAAGGACAAGGGTAGAAAAACTTATCAATCTTCCTCCTGGTTTCTAGTTCTTCCCTTTATCTCTCTAAGATCTTCTCAGAACATTTCCGTGAGCAATCGATCTTCTCCCAATCCCTGTTTTAAATCTTTGCAATAAATAGTTATGAAACCTATGATCCCGCGATTTTACGGCTCATCCAGCGATCATCGCCAAAAGGCGGATCAACCGGCCGGAATTGCCCATCGGTAATCAACTCAACAATCGGGACGGATTAAAACAAGAGAAAACCAGTCAAAGGTAGAGATTAAATTTCCAGATCCACGGCTTACAAAGAAACACTCAATCGTGTGTTAAAGAGTTAAGGCGTCATCCAACGGTCAGATCTCATCCGATCGGACTCGGTTTAACTCTTCAGGCAGTTCCAGAAGGAGTGACTCAAGAATTCTTGCAGAGCGATTGCATTGGGTCAGATAAGAACTACAATAAAGTCATCTAAAAGCGCTAAACAGAGATTACATAATGAGTCACTAAGGCTTAGATAAAAGCTAAGAGATGCATGAAAAAGATAATTTATAAAAAATAGCACAAAGGTCAAGGATAGACTAGGAAGCTGAGAAAGATGATGGAGGTTGAACTACAAAGGTAAATTGAGGCAACCATCATGATGATTATCTGTCTAAATAGGTCTTCAAAATTATAACAATTCTAATACTTATAGAAAAGAATGAGTCATTAAGAGAAAGATTGAATCAATTTGTCCTATTAAATAATCAAATTGGTACTCATGTGACAAGATAAAAAATGCCCTCATTATGAGCATTTTATCCCTTTTTAAATAGTTTAGAAAATACAAACTAAAAAAATGAAGAATTTAATAATTTCAAAGTGAGTTGAATTGGATTTTTAAAATAAATGCTACAAATTTTATGAATATAACTATTAGCCCTATGACATACTAATAATATTATATTTGTTGATATAAATAATTAGTTTTTACATTAAATTTTACAAATATATTGAGCATAGAATTTTTATTTTTTTTCATTAAAATTATCCTTTCTTATTTACCTTCATATATATATATATATATATATATATATTAACAAACTTAGCGCGTGTAAGACTGCATAATCTGACGCTTTCCAATTATAATTAGCATTTAAGGGCTGGTCCTTTTTTTTTTTTTGGGAAAAGGGCTGGTCCTTTCAACATTGACGGTTTCAGGGATTGTACTTCAAACATCTCAGCCCAGTCGTCGTTTTGACGGCGTCACAAACTACAATTGTTCTCCCATGCCTTCCCTACATTTATAAATGGGATTATTTTTAAAATAACTTATCTTGTGATAATTAGTTATTTAGCGCGAAAAAATATAATTAACAAATAAAGTGATAGTCGTCAAACGGACTAAACGTGATTTCTGGGGCGAGAGAGAGAAAGCGGGGGAGAGAGAAAGAGAGAGAGAGAGACAGAGAGAAAGAGAGAGAGGAGATTTTATTTTTATTAATTTTTTAAATAATATAATTATTTAAAATATTTAAAATATTTTTTCTAATATTTATATTTTTTTTATATATAATTAAATATATAATTTAAAATATTTTTAATTATATATATAAATTTATAAATTTATTTAATATTTTTATTAATTAATATAATTATGTATAATATATTTTTTATTAATTTTGTTAATATATAATATAAAAATATTTAAAATATATAAATAAATAAATAAAGAAAAGAATAAATTATATAAATATTTTATAAACTATATAAATAAAGTAATTATATATATATATATTTATAAATTTATTTAGTTATTTATATATTTAAATTATATAAATATTTTTAAGTTATATAAATAATTTAAAAATATTTAAAATTTATAAATAAATAAATAGTTATATATATATATATATATATATATATATAACTAGTTATTTATTTATTTAAAAATATTTATTTCTTTAAAATATATAATTAGTTAAATAAATAAATAAATAATTGTAAATTATATAAATATTTAGTTATTTATATATTTATAAAATATTTAGTTATTATATATTTATTCATTTCTTTATTTATTTATTAAAAATTATTTATTTCTTTATTTTTTTATATTTTTATATTTTTTTTATATTTTTTTGTTATTATTATTAAAGACTTATATTAATAAATAAATATATATATATATATATGTATATATATATATATATATATATATATATATATATATATATATATATATATATATATATATATATATTATATATAATTAAAAATATTCTATAAAAATTATTTTTAAATTATTTATATAACTTAAAATATTTATATAATTTAAACATATAAATAACTAAATAAATTTATAAATATAATATATATATAATTACTTTATTTATATAGTTTATAAAATATTTATATAATTTATTTTTTCTTTTATTTAGTTATTTATATATTTTAAAAAATTTATATTATATATTAACAAAAATTAATAAAAATATATATTATACATAATTATATTAATTAATAAAAATATTAAATAAATTTATAAATTTATATATATAATTAAAAATATTTTTAAATTATATATTTAATTATATATATAATAAATAAATTAATAACTAAATATATAAATATTTAGTTATTAAATATTTTATAAAAATATTTTAAATTATATACTTTAAATAATTATATTATTTAAAAAATTAATAAAAATAAAATCTCCTCTCTCTCTCTCTCTCTCTCTCTCTCTCCCCGCCGTTACAAACCAAAAAACAAAAACAAAAAAAACGTCAGTCCTCCGTTGGATGCCTATTTTACTAATTATATTTTTTTCGTGCCTAAATAATTAATTATCATTAACACTAAGCTTATTTTAAAAATAATCCCTTTATAAATACCCACCCGACACAGCTTTCCTTCCCAGCATCAAAAGTACAGATCAAAACCTAAGATTCATAGAACCCCAACAGCAGTAAGAAAACAGACAGGTCAGCGAGAGATCTTACGAAGAAAATGGCTCTCCCAGGGCCTTCGATCTTCACCCTTTATACCGTCGCAGCTCGCGCCGTACCGTGGGAGATGGCGAGCAAGCCTCCACGTTCCTCTGGGCCCGAAGAACAAGCCTCTCGCTCTTCAGAACCTTCAATCTCTCATCCCATTTGAAGAACTGAACATGCTAAGAGAACAGTCGACTATCGAGAGTATCAAGTTGGCTGCTCACAAGGAGGAGCAGGACAACGGCTTAATCACCACCAAGCTCCTTGCCATCGCCGAGGCGGCCGCAGACCGCGCAGAAATGCATGCCATCATCGGGGAGCAGCGCAACAACTGGAACCACCTCTTCCTCCACTCCATCAATTCAATCACCTTCACCGCCTCTCTCATGGTCGCCATCGCCTCCATCCCCGAAATAGAGGCATCTCTCCCCCTCAATCTCTCCTCCGCCGTTCTCTTCACTTCAGCCGCCGGACTAATGCTGCTCGTCAACAAGATCCAGCCTTCGCAGCTCGCCGAGGAGCAGCGCAATGCCGCTCGCCTCTTCAAGCAGCTGGAAAGATCAATCAATACAACTCTCGGCTTGGGCTCCAATACTTTAAGTGAATCTGACGTGGAAGAAGCCATGGAGAAGGTTCTCGCGCTGCAAAAGGCATACCGCTTCCTCTGCTCCCCGGAATGCTCGAAAATTTCCCAAGGTAGTCGAGGCCCACCAAGTGGTGGCCAAAGCAGAGGCGACCACGACGGAGACAAGGAGTTAAAGGGAATGGGTGGAGCTGTGAGATGGAAGAGGAGATGGGGAGTTTTGAGAGTGCTGAAAGCCAAAGATGAGGAGCAGTACGTTAGGCTTGGACAATTGTTCTTAAAATCAACAAGTTCTTATCTTTCGCTGGCCCTCTGCTCGCCAGGTTGCTGCGCAGCCAGCTGCTACTTCCATTGGCGGCTATGACCATGGCTCTTGGCTGGCGGTTGTTGGAGGACCGCTTGCGGCGGTGGTGAACACACTGGAGCACGGGGGGCAGGTGGGGATGGTGTTCGAGCTGTTTAGGAACTGTGCGGGTTTCTATCGGAAGTTGGAGGAGCAGATTGAGTTCAATTTGGGGGAGGAGGAAGAGTTGAGGGAACAAGGAGAGATCTTTGAGGTGAAGATGGCCTTGCAGCTTGGAAGGAGTCTATCTGAGCTCAGACGTCTGGCTATTCAGCTCCTACGTGAAGACGAGGAGATTCAAGAGTTTGCTGGAAAGTTGTTCTGATGTATTATGATAAAACGTCTCATGGAGATAAGCCATGACTTGTAGATACCAATGACGTTCCGATCACTGATTGATTTATTTGAATATTCTTTTATTCTTCACATTTTCAAGAAACATAACAATGATTTGATTTCAAATTTGATGTTTTTTGGCTTCCAGATCGTAGGGATCTTCTTATATAATTATCAAATCTAGTTTTCAAAATCAATTGAATGACGGAATTAAATAACAAATAATATATATATATATATATATATATATATATATATACACACACTAAAATTTTTAAATTTAACATCCAAACTTATTTGAATGGTTGAGTCGTATAACTAAACACAATCATGATTGTTTTAAAGGAACCAAATCTGAGTTGTTTATAAATGTAGAAGGTTAGCTAATGTGTTGACCTTACTATATCTACTGAGTCGAATTGAGAACAAGATGAATTATCGACTTTTCTTATATCGAGTTGAAATCGCGAAAAGCATGAAATGATGATTGTGTGTCATTCTTTTAAGAATGTCAAAATTGATCGAATATAAAATTGCAAAATATATACCTCAAACATAAAGTTATAAAGTTGTCGGCGTCATATGTCGAGAGTCGGCTTAAACAAGCCATTCGCTAAATTAATTACGTTTTAGCGTGAAATATAATATATCAAATGATGTCTGATTGGACAAGTCATGAGAATGTTGGCCGATTAAATCGATAATCGCATTTTGAAAAGTGATCCAATTTGGCGATTTGAGCAAACAACCGATGTGAAACGGTTAAATTGCGTTGAATATTGGACGAATCGCCCTATATATTGAGGTTGGCGTAAAGTTTATATTAAAGTTGATTAAACAATAAAAATATTATTAAAAGGCCTAATAATTTAAATCCCTCAAACCGACCCATAATTTCTCTCTTCGCAGCTGAAGGAGCACGCGCGACCCGAGCCCCTCGTTCGTTCAACCTCATCTCGTTCGATCCTCCTTCCTCCTCCCGCTCTTCCGTTCGAATGGCTCAACCGCACGCACGATTCCTGGAGACTGCAAGAAACCGCAAAACCACTCCTGCCTCCTACTTCCCCTTTCGTTCAAAAGCCCTTCTTCCTCAACGCTCCCTCAATTTTTCTCTTCCATTTCTCTCGTCCAAGCCCCACGCAAGCAAACCGTAAAGTTCCTCTTCCACTCTTCCCTCCTCCTTCATTCTATCGAGTAGGCATCTTCTTCCCTCCCTCTCTTTCCCTTTTTCCTTCTCGTCCACTTGGAGCAGCCGAAATCCGAAACCCTCCCTAGCCGAAACACTCCGTAGCCAAAATCTATAATCCTCCCTAGCCGAAATCCGAAACCCTCCCTAGCCAAAACACTCCCTAGCCGCAATCTATAATCCTCTCTAGCCAAAATTCGAAACTCTCCCTAACTGAAACACTCCCTAGCCGAAATCTGCAATACTCCCTAGCCAAAATCTACAATACTCCCTAGCCGAAATCTGTAATCTTCCCTAGCCGAAATTTGTAATCCTCCCTAGCCGAAATCTGAAACCTCCCTAGCCGGAATCTTCCCTAGCTGAAATCATCCCCTAGCCGAACCCTCCTTGCCGATCATTATAAGTGCGCGAAAAAATAAGGTTGAAATATGTGAATGTGGAAATATATATGTGCTTGTGTCTCTTTGCGGGTTTGAGGCCTGTTCTTGCGATAGGGTAGCAGTCAGTGAAACGATTGTGGTGTCATGAAGACAAACTTATATCTGATAGAAAGGTAAATTCAAATTGTTAGAGGTTGCTCACATCTTTGAAATCTTGTGAAATTTAGATAGAAATTCGGGACTTAGATAAATTTAAATATAAATCTTTTAAATTGGAATTAAATAAAAAAAGAGAAATGAATATATAATGAATACAAACATCAAATCAAAGAGAAAAGGAAGTAAAATCACTTACAAGATTTATCTTTAGAACTACGTTTTTTTAAACTTTTTTGAAAATCTGGTTTAAAGTATTTCGCGAAAAGTATTTGTCTTTCTTTTAAAAGGAGCTAAAGCGAACTTTAGTGAGATGAAGGTAAAAGCAGTTTCAAAAATATTGAATGGGTATCAAAATAAAATTAAAGCTCAAAAGCAGCACTAAAAAACCCTCCCAAACGAAGCCTAAGTAAAGTTGAAAGCTCACCCAAACATGACTTTGAAATTGACTTTGAACTTGTGTCATAGGGAGATTGTGTGAAGCTTGAAGAGTAATTTTTAAATGAGATAGAGTTTAAATCAAGCTTTAAAGTGGGAATCATAAAGAACATGTCTTATTACATTGCAAAATGAGAAAGAGATCATGGGTGTTGAAGTTGTTTATATGGTTGAGCAGGAAATGATACAATTTTTTTATAATTAGCGTCATCATTTAGCTATAGCAAAAATTGTACCTGCAAATGCACAAGGAGAAGGACAGTCAAGTTCTTCCCTTCAAGATGAGCAAGGAGTAGAAAAATAACAAGAAATAGAGAAAGAAGAAGAGCCTTTACTTGTTGAAGTCATGGCGCGAGCTAGAATGCAAAGACAAATGCAACGTCAAGTGGAAGTCAAAGATAAGAAAATTGCACAGCTTGGTACCAAGATGAATGATATGATGGTATAAATAAATATCATGATGGATATGTTGTAGAATAATATCACATCAAATGTAGCACCTATTTTATCTATTAATCAATGGGTAGTTAATAATACAACCTCTAGACCATTAATATACTTGGGTTTTCATACATGCTACACGAGGAATGAAGTTAACTAACTACCTCTTCGATAATTCAAAATATGGCGAGAACGGTAACATCTCGGCTAGAAATAATAATTAATGAAAAGATAAAGGCGGTTATAACGAATAAATTTGAAAAGTTGGTGAGTAAGATTAATACCATCGAATATGATCGGGTTTAGTACCCAAAGGTTACGATGCAAAATTTAATACTTTCAACGGGTTTGGTAACCCAAAGTAAGATCTAGCCCAATTTAAGGCTACTTGTGGTAACACAGGAGGGAATGATGCGATGCTTTTTCGCCAGTTCATCAGTCGTCTGATCTCAGCTGCTTTCGAGTGGTATGCAGAATTTTCGAATGATTCGGTTAAAATCTTTGCTGAGTTAGTGACAATATTCGTAAAGAGGTTCACCAGTGCAATCGAGAAACTAATAATAGCTGACATTGCTTTGTTGAGAAGGAGAAAAGATGAGTCAGTGACAAAATTAATATGTCATTGGCGTAGCCTAAGTATAAAATGTGAGCAACAATTGGAAGAAGAACATCAAAGCATGGGAAATATAGATGATAAAATGGCACCATTTTTATGTATAACGTCAATTACAACATTCCAGGACGTACTCAATAGGGTGGACAAATTTGTAAAGCTAAATTGCTCTAATTCTAAACTCTATACAGATAAATCAAAGAGAAACAAACCTTCAGACTCAAGAAATGAAACTTCATGCACATAGTATAGTTCAAGTGGTGAAAAATGAGTAATCTATAATGTGGTGTGGTGAAAAATTTTTATAGAACGAGTCACCTTTCAAAGCTATTGGTGAGAAATGAAAAGAGGATAAGCATATAGAAATTCATCTTTTTTAGGATACCACATAGATCCGCAGATGTGCTTATTCAGGTGATCGGGTATATCATCAGGACAGTGTACTATCTCAAAGGCAGTCCTTACCATTAATGGACTGTCACTCAAAAGGACTCACAGGATGATAGTGCATATATGTACGATTCTTCCCACTTTACATAAAAAAGTAAAGCGGGGTTTATTCTAAAGTGGGTTCATTAAGTTCTCTATGGCAAGAGTTAATTACATCCTAAGGAATGTAGATTACTTAGGAAAACTCACGATTACGATAAATGATCGTTGTCTTTGAATATTTAAATAGGAAGGGACTATCAATCGATTAGTTCATTTTTGAAGATCAAATGGGATTGATCAAAAGAGGGAGTTATTATCGAAGCCAAAATGGGAGATAAGTAGGAAGTGTCCACGATGTTAGAAAACCTAGTGAGCATCTTAAACTATCCTATGGTTGGGCTTTACATTTTTGAAATTAATTTAGCTTGTTTGAGTTATAATTTCATTAGAAATTTAGGACTTAAGATTCCTTAACACAAGATTAAGAAAATGCCTAAGAGGTGAGGAATTATACTTATGGCCCAGAAATGGGAGAAGCAAACTCATAACCTAAATCTGGAGGCTTTGAAAACACAATAAATCTAAAGGCCAAAAAAATGGGTGGTGGTTTGCCTCCAGAGGACAACCCATTTCGACTTGGACTTCCTGAGGGTAGTAACTCCTCATATGATTTTAAATTCAGCAGAGTCTACATAAGATAAATGCTATTATTTATTAAAGGAGACTAAGTCCTTAAACTTACTCTAAAGAGACTAGATCATGTAAGGGGGACATCTGTGATTCAATTCATTTCATTTTTTTTCATTTGCATAATTATTTTGACTTGCTAATAGGGATTTTATGACTTGTATGAAATGAAGTTATTGGCAAATCAAAGAAGGAGGTGTATTTCCATCATGGCTCAGTAGGCCAACAGATTACGGCAAGGTGGAAGCCTCCGAGAGTGAAATAAGATGCATTTTGCATGATATTACAAAAGAAATGCTCATCCAGTAGGGGTTGCTAATTCTTTTAACTTGATTTTAAACTGCTTTAGGTGAGGTTATGAATTGTTTAATTTTAATTTGAGTTATTAAGTTGGGTAAAGATTTATTTTTACTAAAAGCTGTATCCATCCAAATTACATAAAGCGAGGAAGAAACTAGAAAAAGCGTCATGCAAAAGCTAAATAAATCGATCGATTTATAAAATATAAAAAGAATAAAAGGTCGTTGTGGTGGATGAAACTTGAAAATATCAAATGTGAGTAGCTGAGCTCTACACTTATATAACTCAGATTATAAAAAAATTAAATTACATTTAAGCTAGGAATTCATTATTATGGGGGTATTCAAGCTTCATTTCTTCTTTCTTCTTTTCTTCTTTCTTCTTCCTTTCATCTTTCTTCTTAGTTCTTCTTTTGGATGGTTGGAAGGTGGATGCTCAAACAGAATATATAAGATAGGATCTTAGATGTTTATCTAATCCCTTAACAATCATTCCAAAATCCTAATTGTATAAATTTACATGAAAATGAAAAGTGAAAATCTAACCAACACTAAAATAGGTTAGCTAAAACAAATCACACAAATCTCAAATTGTGTACTTATCACACATGGGTGACTAAGTCCACCCAACTATGGATTATGCTTAGGGGTATAAAAGCACTACAAGCAAAGCATTTATATTTTTTTATGATAGCACTTAAGCACAATCCACTTTACGAAAGAATAGTTAGAATAAGAACAACCTACCATTCATTCTATGAGTGACATCCAGTCTAAAATATAAATCACAAAATAAAATAAAATATCAAATCATGCATCACCCTAACCTAAAGCTAGAAGTGGTGACTTAGGATAATGTGTGTGCTTTGAAGGCTTGTTATTGTGGTATGCTTAGCTATTTTAGATTTAAATTTTCTAAGTGTGAAGAACATGTTCAACTTAGAGGAGGGTTTTATTTAAGTTGTTTAATTATTTTGGGTTGATTTTATTTCATATTTTGATTATGTTCAGATGAATCCTGTTAATTACTAAGTTATGAAGAGTGGGAAAGAGAAGAGAACTTCTCTTTCCTTCCCTATCCTAAGTAATTTCTAAAGTATGTTCATATTTTAGTTTGGTTTAGGTGAATATTTTGATTAAATATTTTGATTAAATATTTTAATTAATCCTAAATTTAGATAAACTCTAAATAAACCTATTCAAAAAGAAAGGTATTTTAAGATTAAAAAAATGAATCAAAATTCACATAACACACATTACTTCATTTCTTTCCCAACATATATAACATGCATATGGATGGACCTAAGCATATCATACATATAAATGAGGTATTTAACATACTCATGCGATGCATAAGTAATCCATTTAAGGAAATTTAGAAGTTGAATATGCATGATCTTTCTTAAGTAGAAAGGGGTTTCATTATCCAAATTTTCACATACACACATGAAAATAAGAAAGGCATAAGTGATTACATCACCATTGTTAACTAGAGGTGTAAGGTACAAGACCTACTTTGGGACTACTTAAGTCATATTCAGGTTATACAGACTAATATACCACTTTCCTTAATTATAAACATATGTATAAAATAAATGAAATGGAAAAGAAGAATGAAAAATCTATATTGATTGATTCATTTTTGTTTATGCAATTTATGTATGCAAGCATGCATAACCCTCTGGTAGCATAGGAATGAATAGGATGTGGAATTAGGTAAGTGTTAGGTCTATTTTGGAATAAGTGTTGACTTGGTCATATGTTTGACTTCGATTTGACCTAATTTGATTGATTGATCATCCATGATGATTGTTGATCATGATGAGCAATAGATGAGTTTGGTTCAATCAAATTTAGTTAGGATTAGAATTTGGCTCATAAGGTACTTTAGGTCACTTTTGGGTCAAGTGAGCTTAAATGTCAAATGGCTTGATTTTAGGTTGATTGATCTTGTATATGGACTTATAATTGAAATATAAATCCATTTACAAGTGATTTGAAGCCAAATGGGTTTTGATCCATTTGATAATTTCATATTCAAAGGAAGAATATGAAAGGGTCTTGGCTTTGATTTTGGACTTAGGTTTTGATTATTTGATTGAGTTTTGGATTTATATATGGACTCATGATTATTGGGTTGATGGAACCATGAGAGAAAATCAAGAGGTTGGCTTGATTTAAAAGTGATTTGGCTAAGTTCAAGATTTTGACTTGAAAGACTTAGATTAGATTTTGAGTTTATTTGAGTTCAATTTTTGGAATTAGTTTTGATTGTTTGAATTTATATTTCATTTATATATGTGAATATAAATGAGAATATAAATAGATCATCAGAAAATTTCAAGTATTTGAAGTGGTTTAATCATGATTTGGGCTAAGTCCATTAAAAGGATTTAAATGACTTAGGAAAATTTTTAGAGTTTAGAGTTTGAATTTTTTAATTTGGTTTGATTGATTTATATTTATATTTCATTTATATAAATTAATATAAATGAGAATATAATTGAATTATGAGAAAATCCCATGATTTTGAGATGGTTTGATCAAGATTTGAACTAAGCCTATTAATGGAAAATTAAGGGACTTAGAAGAATTTTAAATTTGGAATTTAATTTTTGGATTTGATTTGATTGATTTATATTTATATTTTATTTATATATGTGAATATAAATGAGTTTGAATAATTTTTGAGAAAATCCCATGAGTTTGAAATGGTTTTGATCATGATTTGGCCAAGTCCATTAATGGAAAATTAAGAAGTTAATGAAATTTTAAATTGGGAATTTAATTTTTGGATTTGATTTGATTGATTTATATTTATATTTCATTTATATATGTTAATATAAATGAAAATATAAATGAGTTCTGAGAAAATCCCATGAGTTTGAAATAGTTTGATCATTATTTTGGCTAAGTCTATTAATGGAAAATTAAGGGACTTAGGAGAATTTCATGAATTGATTTGGAATTTGAGTTTGATTTGATGGGTTTGAATTTATATTTTATTTATATATGTGAATATAAATGAGAATATAAATGAATTATGAGAAGATCTCAAAGATTTGATTGGTTTAGATTAAAACTTTGGTTAAGTCCTTAAGGGAGGCTTAAGGACTTAGGAAAATTTGAGCTTAGGAATTTTGATGGATTTTGATCATGAGTTTCATTATAGATTTCAATCATGGAATTGATTTGAGGTTTAGAGAAAATCAAATAGAATTAGTTTAAGGTTTGAATGAAGGAAAGTGAGGGAGGTTTTAGCTAAGGGTAGGAAATTTCCTAACCAAGGCATGACATTCTATTCTAACTCTTCTAAGTCTTTGGGTAGAGTGTCCACTAATCACCAGATGTGTCTTAAGACTAGGAACTCTTAAAGCCTAAGAGAAGTCCTATGTCTAAGATGGATGGGTTGAGAGATCATTCTAAAATGAGGTCAACATGTGGATAAAGGAAAACAGCTAATGTATAATGATGATAAGGGAAAGAAGCTTGTCCATTATAATCCACAGGCAAAATTGGTGTTGAGAGGCAATGATAAACCACAGATTTTTCCAAGTAGTGGAGAGCATCCAAAACAAGCAACAAGAAATGATAAGTGAATGCAGCCATCTCTTAAAGAAAAGATGAACAAAGAATATTCTTTAGAAGGGGACGTGTGGCTAAATTGTTTCAACAATGATCAGTTACTAATTACCATAAATTAAAGGCCTAAAGCGGTAGTCGGTAATCTAAATTACCGTCACTATCATCGGATGATTAGCTATCCTATTGAAGATTATTATGTCTTCAAAGATTGGCTAGAAAGGAAGTATCGGCGAGGTGAATTTATATTATCCGATAGTGTTCTAGTCAACCCAAAAAGAGTATCTATAAGGATGATTACATCCTCTTCTGTATCATCCATCAAAGACAAAAGAAGGAGAAATTAGTTTAGACTGAATAATGAGAAACAGCAGTCTCCAAAAAGACCTTGAAAATGTTGAAGCAGTTAAAAGATATCCCTAGTGTTAAGTGGAAATCATCACTTGAACCTATATTGGACTTAAAAGAGATACATAAACCAAGTATTTGGGCTTCTCGGTGGCATTTGATAAGGCTACTTCATCCGCATGAGGGCGGTCTATTAAGCATAAACCTCATAAATCAAAGAAGTTGGCTAAGAAAAGAAGATCAAGAGAACTACAACTTAAAGATTATTAATAATTTAAGTATCACCAGACAAGATAACCCTTTAAGCTTGCGGACTTTATGCTAAACTTAGCATTATTGAATGGGATGAAGAAGATAATGGTGAATCTTATCGAGACATCGAATCATTTATGTGATATCGTGGATGTTCTTGACATGACTCTAAAATGATAAGGGTAGTCAAACAGACTCGACCAATCCATCAAAATTATTATTAAGAAAGCAAGAAGGGTCTAAGGAGTTAACATCTGAATTTTGTCTAATGACTCAACAAGAAGATAACAATTCAGATGAGGATTTATGTTTTCCTAAGGGAGAAGAGTCAGGCTCATCGATATCATCACATATGAAATGTATGAAGCTGAAAAATGAGTCTAGCCCTTTTGGTCAATCCTCCAGAATAAGAAGTGAATTTGAAGAAACTACCTCTTCAGAAGAATCTAAGCAAGATAATGTGATTCAAGTTCAGTTAAAAAGTGATAAAGTCTTACCACCTTCATCAAATAGGGGAAATGCAAAAAAGACAAAGGCAAACAAATTGAAGTCAATCATTTCCAAAATCTTAAAATAAAGCCTAAATCAAGTGAAAAGATAAATTATAACATTCTATCACATCTAAGAAATATTCCTGCACAATTAAGTGTGTATAAGACTCTCTTAATGTCAAAAGAACTCCAAGAAACTTTGAAACTAACTCTCAAAGATCTGGAGAGTTATGAAGATTACTTTGCTAAAAAATGCATGACTGAATCATTGCAAACTCAAGATCTCCCAGTAACCATATTTTCTGAAAAAGATCTTATGTTGAGAACAGCCGATCCATGCGTCCTCATATATTACAGAGTGATGGCATCTTAATCAATCGAATATTGATTGTCCAGTTTCTTCTATCAATCTTATGAGTCTAAAAGCATTAAGACGATTATCACTTGATATCCAACATCTTGGGAGAGATAAGTTGATGATTTATGGTTTCAATGAGGAAGGGAAGAAAATTCTGGGTTCTTTTATTCTCCCACTCAAGTTTTGGGATTTATATACATAAGCTAAGTTTTATGTAATCGATGCTGATACATCATTTAGAGCTCTCTTAAGCTGGTCATGGCTGCATGAGTATGGAATGGTCCCATCAACTATGCATCAGTGTATGAAGTACCTAAAAGAGGGGAAAGAGTTCATAATTCACGGTGCTTACAACCATTCTCCTTCCATGAGTAAAGATTTATGAAGATGCAAAATATTTCATCCCTAAAAGTGAAATGATAGCCTCTTGAAGCGGTAGCATCCACTTGAACTAAAAAAACTTTGAATGAAAGCGAGGAAGAGGGAAGAAAGAGCAATGCCATTCTAAACACTTGATTTTACATCTAAATCAAGAAGATCAGTTCCTCATTTGGGAAGAGACACACAAGAAGAAGAAGAAATTTTTGTCAAACAAAAGAAAACTTATAAGCTTTCAAGAAAGACAAAGTATGAGATAAGTGACTCTGATTCATACTATGATTTTGAATCTACTTATGAAAATATAGTTCATATGATCGCATCAAGAAGGATAGCTCATTTGGCGGTGTAGGACTCCTTCAAAATTATATACATCCAGCGATGCTTTAAAGAAATCACTCACTAGAGGTTCATAACATTTGAAAATTGATAACATTCTATGTACGTTGAGTGAGGAGTGGTGGAGCAGGGAACTTTATTTTACAAATGCGAGCAGTCTAGGTCTCAAAATTTTTGATGCCTACTCAACATAAAATTTTGATGAGATTGTGCAACAACAATCTAATATACTATCCACAAAATTGCAAAGAATTATGTATAAGCATGGAATTCATATTGGAACTACTAAGCAGAGAACTCAAATCTTTAAATCTTTAGTAAGAAAGTCCTCAAGCATCACAAAGAAGTGATAAGTTTATTACTAAAGGTCTTCATCCACAAATCTCATGAAAAGGTAGGTTTATAATATAATGAAGGCGAGATCGAACTAATAGTGATGAAGAAGATGATCTCTATGAAATTCTTCTTACAACCGATGAAGAAATAGAAGCCAAACATGTTCCTGAAGAACTCAAATATGGTGAACAAATAGCTACTATGGATGAACTTAAAGAAATCAACTTAGAAGCTGAGGGTGATCCTTGTCCAACTTTCATTAGTGCCCTTCTACTTAATGAGAAAGTTGAAGAGTTAAAAATGCTACTTTGTGAATTCAGGGATTGCTTTGTCTGGACATATTCTAAAATACCAGGCTTATCCCCTGATATAGCAATTCATAAACTTGCCATTAAACCAGATGTGACGCATATTAAACAAGCTCCTAGGCGAATGAGATTGGAGATTGAAGAACAGGTAATTGCAAAAGCTAAGAAGTTGATCGAAGCTAACTTCATCCAAGAGGAGAAATATACATATTTGATAACCAATATTATCCTGATTAGGAAGAAGAACGATTAAATTTGTGTCTGCATTGACTTCCGGGACCTAAATAAGGCATGCCTAAAAGATGACTTTTTGCTTCCAATTTCAAAATTACTAGTGGGCAATACTTCCAACTACAATATGTTCTCATTCATGGATGGATCATCAGGATATAATCAAATCAAGAGGGCACCTGAAGATGAAAGACATACATCATTCAGAATACCTATTGGCATCTATTGATATACAACCATGCCTTTTGGTTTGTAGAATGCTAGAGCTATCTACTAAAGAGCCATAACGCATATTTTTGATGAGTTGATTCACCAGAAGGTCGAATTTTATATTGATAATTTGGTGTTGAAGAGCTTAAATCATAAAAATCACTTTAAAGACTTGAGGATTATATTGAAGAGAATCATAAAATATGATATGAAGATGAATCCTCTAAAATGTGCATTCGGGATATCCTCCAAAAAATCCCTTGTGTATATTGTATGTCATAGAGGAATTGAAATTATTCCTGCTAAAATCAAGGCAATAGTGGAGAAGCATCCACTAAAGAGTTTCGTCAGCTCCGTTCTTTACAAGGATAGCTTGCATTCATCCATCAAATTATATCAAACCTATCAGGACATTGTCAACCATTTACAAAGTTGATGAAGAAGGATGCTTCATTCAAATGGGACAAGTAGTGCAAAGAAGCCTTCAATAGCATTAAAAGCTACCTGCAAAATCCACCAATCCTTGTAGCCCCTACTCCTAGGAAGCCCCTCGCTCTATATACAAGTGCATTAGAAGAGTCTCTTGGAGCATTATTAGCACAACACAATAAATAAAGTAAAGAGAATGCTCTTTATTATATCAAACGAAGGTTGATAGGAGAAAAATGAGATACACTCCGATAGAGAAGCATTGTTTGACATTGATCTTTGTAGTCCAAAAACTCAGTCATTATATGTTATCTCACAATATTACCCTTATCTCAAAGATCGATCCATTGAAGTACTTGATGATAAGACCAGCGTTAATAGGTCGCTTGGAAAGATGGGCAGTATTGCTTTTATAATTTGATATCACATACATTTCGTATAAAGTAGTGAAGGGACAAGTCTTAGCAGATTTTCTAGCTGCACATCCCATCTCCATGAACTCTTCTCTTAAGATGATTTGCTTGATGAGCAAATTATGTTCATTCATGAAAGAGAAAATTCACAAATTTAGAAAATGTACTTTGATGGAGCCTCATCGATCAAACGAGTCCAACCTCTAAATTTCTTAAGGGCAAGAGCGGGAATCGGCATTGTCTTCATAATACTAGAAGGAGGGATAATGAGATGATCATATGGGTTGATCGAGATAACTAATGAAGCGAAATGAAGCAAGCATTTAGTCTTGAAGCTATCTTCATAGGCATTCAAAACTTGCATATTTTCGGCGATTCCCATATTATTATAAATCAAGTACTAAGCAGTTATAAACTCAACAAGCTTCAGTTAGCTTTCTATCACAAGCGAGTTCTTGAGCTTATGAAGCAAATACTAAATGTCACATTAACTCGAGTCTCTCGATCCGAGAATAGTAAGTAGATTGCTTAGCAAATTTAGCTAAGGAGATGGCAAGCATTATTGGTGATTATGTTACGATCGGGATATTTACTTGATGAATTCTCGAGCCAGTAAAGTACCAATCCCTGTAGGTATAGAGGTTATCAGATTCAGCCCAGCAGGATGCGACTCAGGTTGCTCATCATCCTCCACAAAATTAACAAGAAGTTATACCTAGAAGAGCTAAGAATGACATTGCTTCAGAAATGTAGTGTGAAGCCTTTACTATAAAAAATCCACATGATTGGAGGCAACCCTTCATCGACTACTTTGGAGAAGGCAAATTACCAAATAATAAATCACTGACAGCTCAAATCAAGAAGAGAATGTTGCGTTATGCTTTTGTTAATAACATTTTATATCATAGATTCTATGAACAAATATGGCTATGATGCCTAAATGCATATGAAGTTAGCAAAGTAATGGTTGAAGTTCATGAAGGACTTTGTAGTGCACATCAGTTAGGTCCCAAGATGGTAGTAAAGATCAAAAAGATGGGTTATTATTGGCCATCTATGGTGAGAGGTTGTATCAATCATGCTAAGAGGTGCCACAAATGTCAAGTACATGGGAATATAGTCCACCAATCTCCAAATCCACTACACCCAATAAAAGCATCTTGGTCTTTTGAATGTTGGGGTACAGATGTAATTGGATCGATTGATCCACCATCATCAGCTGGTCACCGCTTCATCTTAGCAGTGACTGATTATTTTTTTAAGTGGGCTGAAGCTACTCCATTTAAAGAAGTTACTTCTGATCGAGTGTCAACTTCTTCACGCATAATGTAGTCTATAGATTTGGAGTGCCACGTCGAATAATCTACAATAATGGTTTAACTTTCAAAAGTGTAAAGATTTATAGATTCATTGATCGACACAAAATTGATTGGCAATATTTTAAAATAATTTATGTTACTTTTCTTTAAATAGATTGCTTGACCATATATGCATATCATAATTCTATGTTTATTTACTTGTAATTTCATTAGCATTTCAATATTTTAAATTAATTGGTCTTTATTAGAAGTCCTAAAAATGCATATAAGCCTTTTAGCACATTAGATCATTTGCATAATCATCTGCATAATATATGCTTTGCATGAGAATATTCATAGAAACTAGCTACTAATAATGATAATTACATGTTTAGACTAATGTAATAGAAGGTATAAAATTTAAGCCCCATGATAAAGTTTGGTGTGTTTAAATCCAAAAAGGCTTATATTATTAGCCTTCAAGAAATTGAAAGTAAGGCATGACCATTTAAAATTTTGCAAGTCATTAGACGTAATGCTTAAAACTTGATAATTCCTATAAATTATTTCAATGTTCGCTTTAACCTTATTTCACGAGCATATTGTCAACTCTTTAGATTCTTCTCTTTATCCGCTTTGTTTTGTGAGTTTGCATCTAATGATCTCCATATAGTTATATATAATTTATTTCTTGAGTTATTTTGAATGATGAAATAATGATCACTATCGATAATTTTTAAATATCTTGTTAGATAAAGAGGCAGAACAAATTATGATGATTAGTCAATTACTTTGCAATAATAATATAATCTATGTCATGATTAGCTTAATGAATATCAACAAAATCCATAAAAGTCAAGTTTATCAAACCAAGGAGGATCGGATGAAAATCTTCATTTTATTCTTGTCAAGGCCATCATCTAAATTGATTGGAGCAAACTTTTACTTCTTCTCAAAAAGGTCTATTTTTATTCTAATAATTATTATTCATGAAATTTGAACATCCATGTGATAATGGCTTGTGAGATTGGTACATATCAATGTGGATCTAATGGTTCAAGTGAAGTATTATTAATTTGGTAGTGATTTAGCATTTTTTTTAATTCAAATAATAATTGTTATCTAGTGTAAATGATCAATGTTATTATCCCTTGAATGGTGGCTGATAATAATTCTTCTATTTATTAGGCATACCGACCTCTTTCGAAAACAAGAGTATTTAAGTGTAGATAATTTCAAATGAATAATAGATAAGACACTACCAGATTTGGTTCTCATTTGGTGAGAACTTTATATCGGTTCAGTTTTACTATAGGTGCAAACCCCATAGTTAATTACTCTCATATTGAGAGAGCACTTCGATTAAATGAATCAAATCGTTAAAGAGCAGTATATAATTGTAGTGAGTGGAGTTTAGAACTTATGAAATTTATTATTTTAATTTAAAACTTTTTATGGGGGGAACGATGACGCGCCCGATCTAGATCCCATGGTTTGGTGTCTCATGATCCCCGGTCCGCTTAGTCAAAAGGTAGTCACCAACAGAAGGATCCTAAAGATTCGTCATCAGGTGTCCTTGTAAGATGGAGTTTGTCTAAAGGAAATATAAGTCAATTACATAGCTCAGTTCTATAGGTGCATAAATCAACCCAAAATCTGGTAGAATTGATCTGCTTACTCAACCGCCCAAGGTAAAGATCCTCTGTTAGTTGACAAGAGCATCCAAATCTCAAATCTCTCCAACTTGGTGAGTTCGGTGACCTGACGGGAGACTATCCCTATTGGTGGTAGGTCATTTCTCAATTCTAACAAACAAAGATATCCTTATGAGAAGGCAAGAGTTTGGAATCAACTGAAATCTATCAGATAAGTCTATCAAGCGAGAAAGCAAAAGGCAGGAAATTCTTCTTGATAAGTCAATCAAGCAAAAGCGGACAGAAGCTATCCCAATGTTAGTATAAAACTAAATCTTTGAACTAAGGGAGTTTTGTCATCAAGATGTCCATTACATGTGCAAAAGCGGGCCGATGACTCTTTGTCATTGATCCAACACAAGCTCGAGAGGTCATACATTTATCCTTCTACAAAAGCGGCTAGGCGAGTAATTCGTGTCGACAACTCTAAGATGATTGGGACTTTCTCCCATCAAATCCATCAAGGCATGAGGCTAGGATAAAAGGTACAAGATCTGAATCCGAGATGAAATCTTCAACAAGTCAAATCACAAAACACGGGACGAAGATATTTTATCTCATAAACTCCAAGTCGTCAGGCACAAAGCTAGGGCAGGAGGAAAATACAAATCCCGAGATAGAATCTTCAACAGTTAGTCAAAGCACAAGCACAAAGAAGACATTCTCATCTCACGACTCCATCAAGTCCACCAAGGCACAAAGCCGGGAGGGAGGAAAATACAAATTTCAAATTTGAGATGGAATCTTAACAAAACAAAGCATAGGACCGAAGACATTTCTATCTCATAAACTCCATCAAGTACGTCAAGGCATAAAGCCAGGACAAGAGGAAAATACAAATCCCAAATTTCGAGATGAAATCTTCAATAAGTCCATCAAAGCGGTGACCACGTTCTCATCTCATGACTCCATCAAGTCCACCAAGGCACAAAGCCGGGAGGAAAATACAAATTCCAAATCTGAGAGTCTTCAAAGTGTCAAGCACAAACACAGAGACATTCTCATCTCATCAACTCCATCAAATTACAAAACCGGACGGGAGGAGAAAATATAAATTTCAAACTCTCAGGAAGTCTTCAACAAGTAGGAAGCACAAAACATTGAAGATGCACCAAATTCTCTTGACAAGTTGAGGATGATGAAATCAAAGCTCTTTCATCTAGTCAATCAAGCACAAAGCATTATTTGACAAAATCGGTTCAACTATTACGGTCATGAAGTTTAAATGTTTGCCCAACTTGAGAGTTATACTCACTTCCATCGCAACGATCGATAATAGAGTTGGAACTACTGTGACATCAAGCAAATCTCTCTTGGAGATCCAGGTCAACTTCATGCAACAAACGGTCCGCTCCATGCTGCACCATGTTTGTTGGGGGATTGTTGACAACTATATCAATGAAATTAAATAACATGGTGGAAATTAAAATGCCTGTCGCGATCAGATCGATCTAATTTTCGACTTGAAGAAAATTAATCGTCAGCATCAAAATTAATTAAATAGAAAATATCAATCAATTAATGATCAATCAAATAATTAAAATTAATTTTTAATGAAATTATGCGTATCAGTCGAGCCTCGACGATGTCTAACGACCGTTTGATTGTTGGCGTCGTCACGTCGAAACCTATCAAACGCGTCTTATCGATTCGATAAAATTGTCGTGACGTGCACAATTTAAATCTAATTTACTTTGACCGTAGTAAACATTGTCAAAATGACCTCGATTCTTGAAATCGATCGCCATTCGTTAAACATCTAAAATTGATACCATATTAGGTTTATTGCATAAATTAATATCACATAAAATAATATTAAATTATAATCAAAGGGATTAACAGCTGCTTAATCTTTTTAATCCTATTAATCCCTACCTCCTTTCGTTCAAATCGAAGAGCAAAAGCGAGGTTATCCCCTGACTCTCATTACCATTCCTCTCTCGGTCATGGCATTTCCCCCTCTGGATCCCTCCCTCGTTCTCTCTCTTGAAGCTCTCGTGACTCCCTTACGTGATCGGCTCCCTCTCATTCTGTTTGTTCTGATCCTCCCTCTCATGAGCTCCTTCTTGTTCCTGCTCGGCCAAGTCTCCAGTACTCTCTGAAACCTCCTCTCTGCGACTCTTTGTTGCAAGAACTCTCTCGGTTCTTGCTCGGCTCCTCCCTCTCACACAAAACTCCTTCCGTTTCTCCTGAAGACTCTGTTCTTCCCCTCTTCCGTCATCCTTTGTAGCCTCTCAGAACCCCTTTCCTTCTTCCTTCTTCTGGAAGCTTGTTATGTTGTTTCAATCTAAGTTATATTTTGTTATTTGGTTTGCCTTGAAGGAGCGATTTGTTTATCCACATATGTTCTATGGTTGGGCTTCTTTTACGGTTGCAATAGCGAAATTAAAATGTTGGATTTATGCTATAAGCTTCCTTTCTTGTTCTCCTCTAAGGTTGGCCGAGGATCTCATTCTCTTTGCTTGGTTCCTCCTTTCCTCGTCAGTCCTCTTCCTTGTTAGCCTTACGAGAGGGATAGAGGCATGCTTCTTTTTTGCTTATATCTGTTTCTCCTTCATTTTGCCTTTCTGAGAGGAGAGGTTCTATTGGCGATCTTTCTAGTAAAAATAGGAGCTGAAAATCTCAAAGAGCTATCACACTTACAAATCCCATGTTTTGCAAAATAAAACTCTTTTATATGATATCAGTTAATATGTTTCTGTCCATGAGTATTTTGAGGTTGGAATCATGCAAGATACATTGTTTTATGCCTTTTCTTGCTCTTGAATTATAAAAGCATGTTGTGATATTGAAATCTAATCTCATTAGCTTATATAATGACATCTTTGAAAGCTTACTTTGGTCATTGATATGTAATGCTTGTTTCTTTCTCTTGATTTGGGAAGAAGGAAAAGAGAAAAGGATATTTGTATTACTCATGGGTTTAATTCTATGTTGATGTTGGCTGAAATGATAAAGTGGGGTTGTGATTCCATGAGATTTTCTCATTTCTATTTGGCTTTTCTCATCATTTGGCAATGTCTAGGGAATGTAGTAGCTAAATCATATTATCATGCAAAACATTTTTGTTGAATTGAAAATTCAAATTTATATCTAAATGAAGTCGGTTGTTTCATCCCATGATTTGCAAATCAAATATTACTTTCAAACAACTATCATGAGGCAAAACATGATTTATATTTGTCTCCTTTGGATTCTAAGCAAAAGAGAATGAAATACCTAAGATTGTTGCACTTCTTAGTACTAGTTGCTAATGGTATTTCCTCTTTTATATTCAAAATGAGAAGAATGGAAATGTGCTTACATGTGATTAAAAGCTTATGTTACAGCTTGCTATTTGAATGTTTCAAATGCAAAACTCAGGTGAAATAGTGATGAAAATGATGCTCAGCAAATGTTGTCTTGTTTAAATATATATGCAAAACGTATCATATATATGCAATCTTTAAATTTATTACTTATAAGTACCTTGTATTTTCCAACATAGGAAATCTTTATCTCAAAATTTGGTGGTGTCTCATATACATGCCTTTCTTGGCATGATGGGGATCTCTGACCACATGTGGAGAAATTGTAAATTTTGATTATTATGCTCATAATCAAATATACATGCAAAACGACTTTCTTTTTATTTATAAGCAAATCACGAGCTTTAAATTTGTTACTATAAGTACTCTCATGTTCTCCAACATGGTGAGAAATCTTATCTTATCAAAATTTGGTAGTGTCTCCATACACATGCCTTTCTTGGCATGGTGGGAAGTCTCTCATGGCAACCCACATGTGGGGGGGGAGGGAGAGAATTTGATTATTTTTTCTTAATTAAATACATGCAAGCAACTTGTTTATACACAAATGTAAGCTTTAAATTTATTACTATAAGTTTTACTCATATTTCTCCAACATGGTAGGAAAACTTGTTGTTATCTTTATCTTCAGCAACTCTTGGCGTGGTGGCAAATAAATTCGGTCATGGGTGTCTCCGACTACCATACAAGCCTTCTTGGCGTGGTGGGAAGGGTCCCAGTAGCCCATATCGGGGATGGCTGAAATTTATAAAAAAAAAAAGAAGGTAGAAAGAAAGGGATGAAATGCGTAAGTTGTTATGTTGGCTTAAAATTTTCTTTATATCTCAAATGCTTATGTGTTGAATTTTTTATATCATGCCTATTTTCTTATTTGACCATTATGACATGTATTGTGTAATGCTGCATAGGATTTTATCTCATGTTATGGAATACACATTAGACATATGCTCAAACATAAATCCCCTATTTTTGTCATTCCCACCATGATTACATACATACATGAGACATAGTGAAAACTTGAAACACATATGGAATAAATTAAATCTACCATATGACATGACATATATCGAAGATATCAAGAAATGGTCAGTTAGAAAAGAAACTTTCAAGTATATGTATGGCTTAACCCTCTTTGCAAGATTGAAAGAACTTAAACTTGTGGTATAAGAGAGAAAAAGAAAGTAGGAAGTGTGGGTATTTTGTGAAAGGAAAATCCCCTCTTATTTATAGGCTTCCCTAACCATCTCCTCTTATCATCTATTCTTATGGCATCGACACCGTGGTGTATATCGTAGTTGCATGCAAGGAAATCATCTAGTTTAATGTCATTTGTCATATGCATGCACATGCATGGACATGGCATGCCCTTTGCATCTTTATCACTTCCTTTGAAAGGGAAAATAAACTCATATCTTCTTAATAAATTTAATGAGTATTTGTCCCCCACTTGCCATGAGCTTGCATGTGAAGGAGGTGGATTTTAATTAATCCACTTGCCTCTTTCAAATGACATATGACATCTACTCATATTTTTGTATTCTTCTCCCCCCTTATCAAGAGAAACATGGGCTATGAGTATTTGATCATATGGGCCTTCAAAATGATTTATTTAGCCCTTCTTTCTTTGATTTGTTACATAAGAAAGGAGTTTTTAGCCCAATCAAATGCATAAATTCATTTTAGGCCCATTACCTCATATTTGATCATATGGGCCTTCAAAATGATTTATTTCAGCCCCTCTTCTTTGTTGATTTGTTACATAAGAAGGGAATTTTTAGCAAATCAAATGAAATTCATTCTAGGCCATATATACTTGATCATATGGCCTTCAAAATGATTTATTTTATCTTTTCTTGATTTGTTCATAAAGAGAGGTTTTAAATCAAATGCTAAATTCATTTTAGGTTATTATATATTTGATCATAGGCTTCAAATGATTTATTTCATACCCTTGATTTGTGACATAAAGGAGGTTTTGGCCCAAATAAGATCTTACATCATCGGTTTGGTCTTGGGCTCCTGAAACCTAAACTTGCAAATTAAACCTACATTTCAACTAGACATTTAATGTCCGTACAACATTCTAAAAGAACAGATACTCGTATGTATGTTGAAATGTTCAAACAATAGGAACATGTGCAAGTTAGATATAAAATACAAAAGAAACATCTTACATCGGTTTGGTCTTGGACGGGTTAAAAAACAAATATCGTCATAAACTTGCAAATTGACACTTACATTCCAACTTGACATCTTAATGTCCATGCAATTTTCAAAAGAACAGATATTCGTATCCATGTTGGAGTAATTACTAAGTCAAATATAAAAGAGCATGTTACATGTCGGTTTGGTCTTGGAGTTAAATTAACAAAACCAAAATCAAAATTTGACATGAAACTTAACATTAGACGGCTTAATGTCCATGCAATTTTCAAAGAATAGATATTCATATGCATGTTGAAGTAATTATTAAGGTATCAAAAGAGCGAATGCTACATAATCGGTTTGGTCTTGGACGGTCGAGGTTAACAAACCTAAAATCAAAATTTGGCGTACTTCAACATTAGACATCTTAATTATGCGATTTCAAAAGAATAGATATTCATATGCATGTTGAAGTATTATTAAGGTAAATACAAAAGAGCATATTCATATGCATGTCAAGTAATTATTAAGGTAAATACAAAAGAAGCTTACATAATCCCTTTGGTCTTCTAACGTCCAAGTTAACAAAACCTAAAAATGTGATATTATAAGAATTTCAAATTAATAATATATGATGCTTTATACATATAATACAAGAATCAATGACATACTTCTAAAATTCAAATTCTCGAAGAAAAGTCCCAAACCATCCCCATGTTCAAAGTAGAGACAAGATTTTGAAGGATTATACTTCGAGACATGAATTAAGACCCGATCCTCTCAGAAAATCGTAGAGTGTATGCCTATCAATTGATATTAACCCTGGATCGAGAAGGATAATTATAATTAAAATTTCAATGATAAATGATTATATATTCAAATATAAAATCAATCATAAAATGATCAAAATTTAAAGAAAATAACAAAAAATTAATTAATTATTTAAATTAAAACTAAAAATAAAAAATAAATAAAATAAATCCACCCCTCCGCAATTGTTTGTCTTCGGGTGACAAATTAAGAAAACTTTGCTCACAGAAAATGTCAAATTAAATACATAACTACCTTCACACTCAAATATTCTTAAAGGACGCCTGTCGTCCGCATGGTTTGCCATATGGCACAACATAAATGGCAATTTAAGCCTCGACCGTGGTTCGTGCGATATGGCATTATTAAATTACGGCCACGGCCGCATCGTATGTTCCCAACGCTTTGCTTTGAAATGGAATGTATTTGGGCAAAAAAAGCCCCATGTTAGTGTTAACTTATATTTGTCCCCTTAGACAAACTCCACCTATCTACACACCTTGACGACGGAACAGTTTTGACAAGGATCCTTCGTGGGTCGACTACCTCCTCGATTGCGGAAGTGGACCGCGACCGGGACGACCATAGATCTAGACGGGCATCATCGTTCCCATAAAAAATTTTAAATTAAAATAATAAGTTTCATAAGTTCTAAACTCCACCATCGCAATTATATACTCGTTCTTTAACGATTCATTAACTAGCCTTAATTGAAAGTGCTCTCTCAGGATTGAGGGTAATTAACTATGTGGCTTGCTTATAGGAAACCTGGAACCAGATATAAAAAGTTCTCACCAAATGACCGGGTAGTGTCTGGGTAGTGTCTTATCTACTATTCATCTACCTTCTGAAATTATCACCGACACTTAAACAACTCTTTCTTACTCCTTTTTTTCAGAAGAGGTTAATTTTCGATCCCACAAGAGTAACATTTTGTGATCCGCCTTCTTCTTTTATTTAATTTATTTTTTCATTTGACGGTTTCTTAGCCTTCCTTGCGACATTTGGCTAGCCGTCTTTCATGGATGAACTAGCCTTCCCATAACTTAGGTTTTGTCTCAACTTAAGTACGGGCTCAAGTGGTAATTTCCACTGACACTGTTACTTTTGAGATCGTGACCATCTTTCATCATCGACCAGCTCCTCTTTGCCTTTATCGTTGCTTTATAATACTGAAGATGAGGTGATCATTTTTGTGGATTCTTTCTTCGGACGCCAATAATCGTCCGATAATAATTCTCCATATATATATTCGCTTCTAGCCAATCTTTGAATATGAATAATCTTCAATGGATGGTAAAGACCCGATGATATGGACAATAATTAGATTATCGCTTGTCAAATTTCTTCGCCTTTTACACTCAACCTGAGACCTTTGAGTGCATGCTTAAAGCTTTAGCCACACTTTCCTCTTAAAAGAATTATTTGTTCAGCTTTTGTGGTCATTGAGTCATTCGCTCCTTTGTTTGTTTTGGTCGGCCTTCACCGGCTGACGGTAGTACATCATTGCCTCCAAGTATGAGCTTTGGTTGCAGAGCAGGATTGAACGACGGCCTTGATTTTTCTTGATAAACATTTTCTTTGTCATGTTATAGACTAACCGCTCTTATCCTTGAAGAGGTGAAATGTGTTTCACCCTTCTGATCCTTTTTGCTCTTTAGATTTATCTTGTACATCGAACGGATAAATTTAATTTCTCAAATTTAGCCACCCTATCAAGTAGCTCTTGAAATGTGGTAATTGAAGCCATGCAAAGATAAGGCGTTATCTTATCATCGATGTTGCCCATCAGTAATTGAATTGCATGCTCTTCTTCTAATTATTGTTCACATTTCATACTCATATTTCGCCAACGTGTAATATATCTGATTACTGACTCGTCTTTCTTCCTTTTCTCAAGAGCGAGATCAACAATTGTTGTCTTTTTGACTGCACTAGTGAACCTTTTAATGAACATGTTTTCAAGTTCGGCAAAAGTCTTGACTGAGTCATTTGACAACTCAAAGATATCATTCAAAGTGACTACTATAATCACTGAATAATAATGCATCATTGTCCCCTGTTACCACAGACGCTTTGAACTAGATGTTGCTTAGGATTACCATTTCAAATAGATTAAATTTGGCATTGAATATCCCTTTGGGTATGGAATTTGATCATACTCGCGGATATGGGCACCTTTGCTCACCAATTTTCTCACGCCTATAAATAACTTTGATCTTCTCATTCAAGATAATATCAAGTTGAGTCATACGCTCGTATATAGTTTGTATATTCGAAGCGGTGTCGAGTCTTTTATTTCAATCCTCGCAGCTCAATTTGGACCCTTGAAGCATGTGAGATCAAATTTATTGGAGGATTGTCATGGGCATTACTGAGGCTTGATGATTATTTGGGGACAGGTTGGACCGCCAAGATATCGCATTAATCAGATCATCATTTCACTCATTTTCATATTCAAGTGAGCGATTTCTTTATCTTTGGCTTTCATCTGGCGCTTCTGCCAAAGTGGTAGTATCGGCGAAGGTGAGATTTTCTTCCCTTTCTTCTTCTTCTTCTTCTTGTTGTTCCTCTCCTGAAGACTCAGAGGATGCTTCCTCTATTTGAACATTTTGTTGTTCTTCAGGTTGAGTGGGAGGTACTATCGTACGACGCCTATGTTGATATTGGCATAAACCAGATGGCTCACCGACTTGTTGTACCATATACACCACTTCAACAGTCGTTGCATCCTCCTCTTCTTCTTCATCCTTGACGAATTTTAGATCTCCATGGACTTCGATTCCAAGTGTGGAATCAAATTTCTTCGCTTAGAGGGCTTCGATCAAGTTAACCTCCTCTTGATGGGATGGAGTTGATTGATGACGGATCCCTGAGGATTCTCCAAGCGTGTCTACCATCGATTCTTTATCATTGAGGCCCTCTTTAGTTCCCATCGCCGATAGATTTGAGTTGGGGCGGATCTCCTGGAATTCACACCAGATGTCACGCCATTTCGCTCTAAATCACTTTTGAGGCAGCCTCCATATCTGCTACCTTTCCACCGGACCTCGTGGGATTCTGACACGCGTCCAAGTGTCACACCGATGCTCACCGTGGGACATGGATATGTTGGCATCCCGCCATTTGAATTACGGATGAGGTCTCCTTGAGGAACAATCCTAACATCCGATAACAGACCTTGGTATTTTCTTTTCATCGCCTCTCTCCTTGGCAACTTGAGAACCCGATGCACTCGGCAGAGATATAGCCGCTTCGCAGGAGGAGCTGGGTCCGTAAGGACCGCTAAGCGACCAAGAGCCCGCTTTACCCACTTAAGGTTGTCAAACCGGTTGTGTGGAACACTCACGGTTCCACAATTGTCGCACGCGACGCAAGTAAGTGTTGAGCACGTAGCTTTCTTGCTCTCCTAAGCTTGCTTCCATGAAGAAGCTTCAAAGATCGCGGTCTCCCCGGGGGGTTCACCGACAGATTGCTTATTCGAGGACAGAGACCCAAAGGACAACCCTCTTTAAGATTGGTGTCTCCAAGACCTCGAAGGGCTTCTTTCAAGACCCGCCAGAGGGATCACAATCTTAGCAAGCCTCTTGAGTGATTGTTGCACATGGCGCGTGATGAGTTTGAATTTCGAAGTCGAGGCCTAGCAACTTGCTCATTTAATAGGGAAATCCACGCTACCAAACCGATGGTAGCAGCTTCCAAAGATTGATGGGCCAAACAATGGCACCCACGCCGAGAGTAATGTGATGTGTTGAGTGCCATTCTGGGAGTGTTGAAGGTAAAAAAATTAGCAATTAAAAATAACTGCACTATCACCTTACTTCCAAAAATATGGTATATAAGACAAACATACTAAGAATGCACTAAATAAAATCTCAAATGACTTAAGACTTTAATCTGAAAGCTCTTAAGTTTTTAACTTATCACTTCCCATTTCATTTTGTTTCTTATTTGATTCTTTTTTATACTAATCGCAATTATAACTTAGATTTGACTAGCCAAAGATGGAAAGAGAAACCTATCCCCGGAGTCGCCAAAATCTGGATCCAAAATTACCACGACTCTTCAAAACAAAAAGAGTTAAGTTGGTGATAATTTCAAAGAATGAATAATAGATAAGACACTACCTGAGATTTCGCTCTCATTTGGTGAGAACTTTTATATCTCTGTTCCGTTTCCTATAGCAAGCCCCTATAGTTAATTACCCCTCCCAATCCGAGAGAGCACTTTCGACATGCTAGTCAATGAATCGTTAAATAACGAGTATATAATAGCAGTGAGTGGAATTTAGAACTTATGAAATTTATTATTTTAATTTAAAACTTTTTGTGGGGGGGAACGATGACGCGCCCGATCTAGATCCCATGGTTGTCCGGTTTGTCGATCTCTCCGCTAAAGGAGGTAGTCCAACTAACCGAAGGATCCGAACATATACGCCGTCGCGTGTCCTTGTAGACTGGTGGAGTTTGTCTGGGACAAATATAAGTCAACCTTAGCTAACATATTTTGCCCAACCAAATACATTCTACATACTCAAAGAGCAAAGCGTTGGGAACATACGACTCGGGACCGTAATTTAGTGGTGCCATATCGCGTGAACCACCTACCGTCAGAACCATTTATGTGTCATATCAAAAACCACGACAGAGGACATGCCCCACGCTTTAGAATATTTGAGAAGATGCATTTGATTGATATCATTATTTTGGAAAGAAATTTTCTTAATTTGTCCCAAGACAAACAATCATGGATTTATTTTATTTATTTATTTTTAATTTAAATAATTAATTTCATTCATTTTTTATTTATTTATTTATATTTTATTATTTTCTTTGAATTTTGATCATTTTATGATTGATTTTAGATTTGAATATATGATCATTTATCATTGAAATTTTAATTATAATTACCTTCATCATGGCTAATATCAATTGATAAACCCTACTCTATCCCATTTTCTAGAGAATCGGATTCATTATCTCAAGAAGTATAATCCTTCAAAACCTTCTCACTCTAAATGAACATAGAGGGTTGGGACTTTTCTTCTTGATTTGAATTTTAAGCTATGTGAGTCTTGTATTATATGACAGAATTAACTTATCAGATATTATTAATTTGAAATTCTTATAATATCAAATTTTTAGGTTTTGTTAACTTTAACATCCAAGACCAAACCTAATTAAAGACTGCTTTTTTATATTTGACTTAGTAATTACTCCAACATGCATACATGTTCTTAATTATATGACATGAATATCTAAGTTGGAGTTTATGTCAATTTTGATTTTGAGTTTTGTTAACTTGACCCCCAAGACCAAACCGGAAGTATAGATTTCTGTATTTTATCTTCTTGGATGTCTTTCTAGATATTTGATTTCTGAACTTCAACGCATAATGTATCTCGTTTTTTAAAGTATTGTACATATTAATGAAGTGAATCAATTTGACATTAATGCATGAGTTTTTTGGATTTTGTTTAACCTAAGTCCAAGACCAAACCGGAATGTAGAGATAGAGATTGATTTTCATCAGGATATAACATGAGCATTATTGTTTCGAACACCCTTACTTACATGAAATCATCAAGTAATAGGAATAAAATACTTTGAGCTTTGATCAAATTAAGATAAAAGCATGCCATTTACTGTATGTTATGAATCTCATAAAGCCAAATACCCTTTTATGCAACAATAAGGATAGATAAATAAATTATGTTAAATTTATTTGATCAAATGTAGGTAATCAAACATAGACTTAAGTCTTTTCATTAGAAATAAGATGCATTATTTTAAAAACCCCTTTTATGTCACAATGAGATTGAAATAAATTACTTTGAAGCCTATTTGATCAAATGTAAAGTAATGATAAACATAAACTTAAGCCTTTCATTAAAATATGATATGATATTATTTTGGCCAAAACCCCTTTTATGTCACAAGCAAGGTAGAATGAAATAAATTACTTTAAAGTATTTGATCAAACAATAAACCAAACATAGACTTAAGCTTTTTCATTGGAAATGATATGATATTATTTTATTAATAGGGTAATTGAATGATTTAAAATCACATAAGATTCATGTTTAACATAAATAAGCATTGATCAATTCATATACCATGTATTCATAGAATCATAGCGTTATGAATAAGATAAGTATCAACTCATGTCACATTTGCCATAAAAAATAGGAAGATGATATAAAGTGAAGCATAAACATTCACATTTGAGATAAAGAAAATTTTAAGCCAACATGACAACTTAAGCATTTCATCTCTTTCCTTCTATCTTTTTTTATACATCCTGCCATCAAACTTTCGGAGACAGCTTCCCATCAAAGAAAGGTATGATATGTCGTGAGACATAATCGAATTTATTTGCCCACCACGCCAAGAGTATGCAAAGAGCAAGACATCATAGTAAAGTTTCCTACCATGTTGGAGAAACAAGTGATACTTATAGTAATAAATTTAAAGCTCATTGCATATAAAAAAAAGTTTATTATTTAATTAAGAGCAAAATAATCATTATAACAATTCCTCTCCATATGTTGCATGAGAAAGCTACCCACCACAAGAAAGGCATGGGTGGATGTGAGACACCATAAAATTTTGATAACAAGATTTCCTATCATGTTGGAGAAACATGAAAGAGTCTTATAATAAATTTAAATTTTGATTGTATATAAACAAAGAAAGTCGCTTGTATGTATATTTAATTAAAAGCATAGTAATCAAAATTTACACAACCTCTTGCCTCCACATTTGGGGTTTATGAGAGACTGCCACCACAAGAAAAAAATATATGGCATCACATGTCACACCACCAAATTTTGATAGATAAATATTTCCATCATGTAGAACATAATAGTACTTATAGAATAAATTTAAAGCTTGTATGCATATAAATAAAAAAAGTTGCATGTATATTTGATTAGAGCATAATAATCAATTTATACCTCCGCTCCCCACATGTGGGTTGCCATGAGAGACGTGCCCACCATGCCAAGAAAGGCATAGTGGATGTCGTGAGACACCATGCAAAGATAAGATTTCATTAACAAGATATCGAATAATAACAAAAGTAAAATATGAGAATGAAACCCATAGAGAACATAAGTAGCATAACAAAAAACTCTTTTCTAATTTCTATTTTTTTTCATTCTATTCATATGCAAGAGCAAAATAAATGAAATCCATAAGATATATATATGACATAGATTTTCCATTTAATTCAATTTTACTTCATATTTCATCTACATGTACAAGAGATAAACAAATGAAATCTATAGAGATAACAAGTAGCATGGCATAAACTCCTTTGATAAAATGATTTCATGTATCACATTTCTAGACAACATCTGATTTCCCTTAGGTAAAATAGTACAATTCAAAGGAGACAAATATAAATCATGCTTTTGCCTCATGATAGTTGTTTGAAAGTAATGTTTGATTTGCAATCATAGGATGAAACAACTAACTCATTTAGTAGATATAAATCTGAATTTTCAATCCAAAAAAATATTTGTTTTAATAATATGATTTAGCTAATACATTCCCTAGACATTGCCAAATGGTAGAGAAGAGCCAAATAGAAATGAGAAAAAAATCTCATGGGAATCACAACCCCACTTTATCATTTCCAACATCAACATAGATTAAACCCATGAGTAATACAAATATCCTTGCTCTTTTTCTTCTTCCCCAAATCAAGAGAAAAAAACAAGCATTACATATCAATGACCAAAGTGAGCTTTCAAAGATGAAGTCATGTAAGCTAATGAAACTAGGATTTCATTATCACAACTTACTCTCATAATTCAAGAGCAAGAAGAAAACAATGTATCTTGCATGATTCAACCTCAAAATACTACAGCAAACATATTAACTTTGATATCATATAAAAGAGTTTCAGATTTTGCAAAACATGAGATTTGTAAGTGATAGCTCCTTTGAGATTTTCAGCTCCTAGCTTTACTAGGAAAGATCGAATAGAACCTTTCCTCCAGAAAGGCAAAATGAAGGAGAAACAGATAAACAAACAAAGAAGCTTAAGAATATTTTTCACCATCGATAAAGTGTAAATGAGCTAAACATGAACATTGACCAAAGAGCCAAGCTATTCAAATATATGCCAAGTTATTCCAGCAAGCATGCACAGCTCTATCCTCGGTTCATCCCAACAAGGAAGAGGACAAAGAGAGGGGAGGAAGGCAAGGAGAATGAGCTCCTCACCAACCTTAATTTCAGCAAAGTGAAAGCTTGTAGCATAAATCAAACATCTTAATTTCATACTTTTGCAATAAAAGAAATCCAAAAATGGAAAGAAACCCCTTCATATATATTCATAGAACACAAATGGAAAGAAAGGGATATGCATGTCATCAACAAGAGCCATTTTCATCTCCCAACTCAATGTCTAAAACCAAAAGTTGGGAAAAAATAGCTATAGCAAGAGATAACAAGTATAACTACATCCTTTCAAAAAAACCAATGGGCAACAAAGAGATCTTCAAAGCATACAACCAAAGCAATAGATTTCAAATCGGATGAAATCATTATATACTCATCACTTCCTTTAAGTAAAACCTAGATAACCAGCAAGAAGAAAGGAAGAGGTTGAATAGAAACAACCGGGAACTGATTGCACGGAAAGGAAGAGGAGAGAACTTCTGAAAAGGGTCTCTTGCTTAGAAGAACTCAAGGCAAGAGGGAATCGAGCTCTAGAGGGACGACGATCCTTGACGAGAGGGACAACCAAGCAAGGAAGTCGAGGAAGGTAGAGCCATTTGCAGGATGGGAGTCGGAATGAGAGCGTGAGCTCAGGACACTAAGAACGAGAGAGAAGGAGCCGAGAGTCAGAAGAGGATCACACCAAAACAGAACGAGCTCAGAGGGGAGGATCGTGAATGAGAGGAGAGAATGGAATCAGTCAACGGGAGAGAGGAGAGATCGGCCTTTAGAGCGCTTTGATCACTGAACGAGCGGTCATTTTGATTGGTCGAAGCGGTTAGGTAAGGATTAAGAGGGATTAGGCAGCCGCTGATTAATCTAATTACAAATTAATATCATTTTGTATTAAATTTTATGAATTTACTTTATGCAATAAACTCTAACAATATGGGTGTTAATTTTAGTTGTTTCTGTTGTGCCGAACACAACGGGCGCTGATCGATTTCAATCGGGTGCAAAGTCGGCGGCGTGAAAATTATTAAATCGGCGACGCCGCTTAAATTGCTCGAGCCGCGCACACTTTGCCGGTAGATCGCGAAGCGTTTGATAGGTCTCGCGACGGCGAATGATCAATTAATGGAGGTCGCGCTGACGGGCTTCCGACTTTGATATGCGCGTAATTTCATTAAATTTGATTTTAATCATTTGATTGGTTCTTAATTGATTCGATATTTTCTAATTAATTAATTTTAATATTTTGCGAAGTCAATTTTCAAATCGAATTTTCAAATCAATCGAATGAATTTAATCATGATTAGGCATTTTAATTTCCACCATATTTATTTAATTTTAAGTGACACATAGTTGTAGGTCAACAATCCAATGTGGATCTAATGGTTCAAGTGAAGTATTATTAATTTGGTAGTGATTTAGCATTTTTTTAATTCAAATAATAATTGTTATCTAGTGTAAATGGTCAATGTTATTATCCCTTGAATGGTGGCTAATAATAATTCTTCTATTTATTAGGCATCGTATCCTGATCAATTACCATCATCAAGCTTATTTTGTTGATATTGTTGATAAAGATATCAATTTGGGTTGGCGGATTAGGTTCAAGTCTGATTTGAAGATGATCCACTGATTATGCTTGATAAGCCAACCCAACTATTATATACATGTCAATAATTTTGACCTAAACACGACCTAACCAAACCCTGCCTAGCTTTAACCCAATCTTTTAAATTAGTATGACCAAATAAACATAAATATGACCTATTAAACCCAAATAATCTATCTCAAAACAGCCTAACCTAAGTCTAAATAGTAATCGAATCATATTCAAGTTATTTTTGGATTACTTGGGTCAATCCATACCCAACCCAAATAACAATCAAGTCAATCAATCCATCAACCCAAACTCGATCCTAAATAAACTATTTGGCTCAAACCTAGAATTTTTCAAGTCAGGTTGTCGAGTTGGATCATTTTTTTGACACTGTTAGTTATTGATATGTCTGCTCATCTAATTACTCTTACATGTGTCGATACTCTTATTGTGGCTTCAAACATCATTATTATAGTTATATGTGTGCATTATTATTCTCATTTTTCTTTAGTATATTTTATTGAAATAAAGCAAAGTCAACATTTCAAAAAATTTAAGAGTAAATAAGAATACAACACATCCTTTTTGGAAATTCAAAATACTACCAACTTAGAAATCTTAATCTTCATAAATAAAAAAACTTTGAGGCATATAAAAAAACTATCACAAATACAATTTTTATTTAGTTTTCTTTTAAGTGCAAGTTAAATGCGTGATTCCTTTAAGTACTAATAGAAGGTAACAACTCAATTATAGAGGAAGTCATTTTCTTGTATAGATATGAGCCTAATTTTTCTAAAGTAATTTCATTTCTCGTTTATTTCTTAACACTGGTTACTGTTTGTTGGTTTAGTACTATATTTTGGCCTAAAAAATATTTTAGTCAAAAAGTGATATGTAAAAAATCTAATTTAAGAAAATTCATTTTTTTCTTAGTAATTTTATTAATTTCTGAATTCTCGGATATTTACGATCATCGTCAAAGGGAGTTAAACTTTGCTATTGTTTTTTTTTTTTTTCATTTTAGGAGAATTATTACATGGCTGGTAACTGGTAATCTGTGAATCCTAAAATTTCATTTGCATGAAAGCATACTATGCATCATAGTAGTTTTATTATGAAACTCTAAACCTGAGTTATTCTATACTAAGTGCCCATGTTCTAAACACAAGAAGAAACAGGTTGATGAAGTGAGGGTTTGTTTATTTAGAAAAAGCTTTCATTATGATTACCAACATAGAATATCACACAAGTATGATATATTATAATTTAGTGTTGGCATACGTGTGGTGACTCATACTGTTAAATGATGAACAAATATAACGATACCAAAATAATATTTGAAATCACTAGCCCACAAATTGAGGTAACCTTTAAAGATGATACAAATAAGACAAAATGTAGATAATGTCTGAGTGATTATGAATAAATCATATGCAATACATTGAAGTTCAGAGGTTCTATTTAAAGTTATATTATGTCATTTATCCTAAGGTTGCATACACGTAATATGTCTCTGTATGCTCTATTGAGTAGATAAGATGGCATCATAAAAGAAGGAAAGAATCATGATGATGATGACTAATACTACTATTTATATTACTGTTATTACTACTACTATTTATATTCTTTGTTATTACTATTACTATTACTACTTACATAGAGGAGTTAACATGTTATAGTCTTGATGTCATTAAAAAATCTAGTTGAAATAATCTTGATGTATGTATGCATCACTTTAAATCAAAATCTTAATCTTTTCTCTTGATTCATTAAATCTCAACACCTTGATTAGATCGGCAATCCATCGAGTCCAAACTAACGGATCAAGCTTAAAATATAATTGAAAACTTTGGAATATCGGTGATCCTTAAATAGCTTAAATATAGAATGTTTATAGTCAAATCGGCATCTTGAAGAAGAGAATAACAAGTCTAATATCTCTTAATTTTGACTTTATTTGAGCATTCAAATACTTAAAATATATTAGATGATCAAATGGATCATTTTGAACAGTCCGATGGAGTGGTTTGATTTTACGTGTATTCTGAAATATCACTCTTAATCATAAATAGCCTCATTCTTCATGGGAAGATCGAAGTAAGGGGAGAGACGATGGAAGAATCTCAAACCATAATGTCAATTCCTGCCTATCACCGCCGTGACATTGATCACCATCTCCACCCCACCGCTTCTGGGTCACCACCGCCACATTCACCGGATCGCCACGGCGCCGCCCATCACCACGCTTCCATCCGCTATCAACTATCGTCGTTATCGTCGGATCGTCCACTCCCAGCTTCTTCGTTGATCTAGTGAAACTTCTCATAAAACCTATTCTTGTAATGAATACTGATGTAGTGAAATTATTTCTAAGTGTTAGGCGTAGTTTTTTTTTTCTTTTTTGGGTTTTCATAAAATGATATCTCTCAAACTCTTCTCTTGTGTGCAAATTTTTTGTCTGCTAAGACATTCTCTCTCTATAATCTTCCAACACGCAAAGTATTTTTTTTTAATTTTACTTTCAAAGAATTTCATATTGTGCCCCTCCAAAATTTTAAGATTTATTTGTTAAGATTATTACAAAATAAAATATTTATTTGTTATTTTTATTTATAATTTATATTTTTACATTCATAATTAAAAGTATTTTATTTTTTCAAAATTTAAAGTTAAATTTATTTATATAATAAATAAGATATTATATATATATATATATATATATATATATTATTATTGAAATGAAGATGATATAAACCTAATTTTCTACTTATATTATAAACCTAAGAATTTGATATTAGTAGATTTAATTATTATGAATAATTAATTGAAAACTTATATTTTGGATATTCAACTTAATGAATAATTTTCATTCTTAGAATATATTGAAATACTTGCCGGAAAAATGATCTAAAGAAAAAAATATAATATATATTTTTCTTATTTTTCAAATTCTTAAAATTAGCGTTGACTCTACAGTTGCTATAACAAGTAATGAAATAATTTTTTTTCTATGAATATTATGAAAATTGACACATAATAGAAGTGCATATCAGTAGATGAATGATCTTAAGATTGCTTATATTGAGAAAGATAAACTAGATGATATTGATAATGATGTAATTATTCAACACTCTCAAAATATGAAGAGTTAACGTTATCAATTGTGAGTTTTTTTTTATGTATATATATTTTATATTTTTCTTATAAACATATTATAATTTAAAAAAATTTAAAACCACTAATATTGGCCTTATTATTATTATTATCATTATTATTATTATTATTATTATTATTATTATTATTATTATTATTATTATTATTATTATTATTACTACTATCACTACTACTATGACTAATATTACTATTACTATCACTACTACGTACTAATATTACTATTACTATCACTACTACTACTATTAATATTACTATTACTATCACTACTATTACTATTACTAATATTACTGTTACTATCACTACTATTATTACTATTACTACTATTATTATTATTATTATTATTACTATCACTATTATTATTATTATTATTATTATTATAACTATTAATATTATCATTACTATTATTACTATTACTATCTCTATTAATTATTATTATTATTATTATTATTATTTTATTTTTTATTACAACTAAAAACTTGTACATCAAGTTTTAATTTGATATATTTATCAATTATGTTGATACATTATTATCCATATAGACAAACAAAACTGATATTGGAATAGAAGCATATGGGTTATGTTCTTCCACTTGTCATGTTTCTTCCTAAATTCTCTTATTCAATCATGCATGTGATAAATAAAAAATGTTCAATATTATATATCATTGTGGATTAGTGATTATTGACCCCTATGACAAAATGTCATACAATTGCATGGGCGATATCAACCTCTTCTGAGTGTCGACAAACTTATTATAAATAAAATAGTATTAAAAAATAAAATGAATAAATAACAATTAAAAATGAAGTCTTGTATTTATTATAATCAATAAGTTGAACATTGATCATAAGCTTCAGATTTATTCATATAAAATTTATATATTTAGATAACTAAAAATATTAAAACTCAAACATATAATTAATTAAATTTGACCACATTATAATCCAACCAAAACATGCTATGCTTTTCATATACGTTATTTTTTATGATTTGTCATGATTTAGATTAAAACATGCTAAAATTCGCTAAGATTCAAAGAAGTCAATTCTATTATTTGGAAAACTTTAGGTTAAATGCGTCAAAATCTGCTCAAAAACTGCTACAAGAAAGCCCCTAAATTAATAATACATTCTCAAACTCGAATAAGATTGAGAAAGAATTAGTGGTTACCTTCAGAGAAGGGTAGCTTCTTTGTCTCCTTTAACCACTTCTCTGAAAAAGGGGCAGCGGCCAACCTACTCGTTAGTAGGGAAGTGGGCCGTATGAGAATAGAACAGGAGAGAGGAAGATAAGGTTGTGAGATCAACATAGAATCATATAGGTTCTGTGAGAAGAGTCGTACGAGAATGAGAAGAAAATTAGAGAGAGGAAGACATGTTGTAAACCCTAGTGGGATGGAGTTTCTTTTTTAATAATGGGCAAAAAGTGTTATGGAGGGGGTAAATTTTCAAAATTGCCTAACGTATTAAAAGAATTATGTATTTACAAGGTGGCCTATTGGCAATATGTGAGTCCTCCTATGTTGTTTTCCTAATTGTTACGAATCTCCTCTTATTTTAGTTTAAACTCAATCCTGTCTATCCAATATTTCATATTATAGCCAAGAAGCTTGTATGAACGACTCAAGATTGGTGCTCTAAATTGTTCTATTAATAGATATAGAGCTCTACATCTTCTATGGTGGATGCATGAATATAAAATATAATTCTATATGCTTTTCGGTTGTTGCTTTGTAGTAGCGTCCCTAGGGTCTTCATTATGCGGCTATTTTCTTGGCCATCTATGTGTGAACTTATAAATGTCAAAACATTTCGAAATATAAGGCCGGCTCTTTTCCTTCTAATTGTACAAGTTACAATTTTACTTGGAATTTGAAATTAATAATTGTCCATCAACTTCATCTAATTTGGCCATAGTAATTTTCAGGCCCGGTTTCCCAAAGCTAAGGGAGATGCTAAACAAAGGCTATCAACACAAAACACTTGATATTCTACATTAATTGTTAAAGACTTACAAAGCAAAAAAAATTAGCAATAAAACAAATGGATTGACATAATAATGCCATTAGATTGAGAGTTGTTTGGGATCACTTATGTTTTTTATTATTTCTTCTATGTTTTTATATTATTTTGTTTATTTTTAATTCAAAATAAAGCATATCTGATGGTGAGAGTTATTTAAAAAAACACTCAAAATACTTAAAAGTTGTTTTAAGTATTTTTAAAAACAAAATAAAAACACCTAAAAACATATAAAATGGTTTTTAAAAAAATACAAAAACAAAAATAAAAATCACAAAATAAAATTGATCCCAGCATGCCCTCAGATTCCTCTAGTCCAGCTTACACGTTTAAATAAGCAACAAATGAGTAAAAATGAATATTTGCAGAGAAAACAATGGAATTAGAAATAAAAATGAGCAAGGTTTTCAACATGCTTAATAAGCAACAATGAGTTAAAATTAATATTTGCAGAGAAAACAATGAAATTAGAAATCAAAATGAACAAAGTTTTCTACAGAGAAAAATAAAAATTCATAGAAAAAAAATTAAAAGATAACACAACAACTGCATCTCACTCAAAAAAATAAATTCAGCCAATCAAGACAACTTTTCATACTGTCGCTGTGTTTCTCCAACAAATTTAGGAAGCGCTGGTGTTTTCAATCTTAATGGTGGTAGCTTAGCAACTAAAATTATTATTTAAGGTGTGAATGCATTGGTCCAAAAAACATACCCTCAACAATCAAACCATAGTACAACAAGAAGAGGAAATTGTTCCAAGGTGAGGATGTCACCTGCTCCAGCAACACCTGCAAAAAAACAGAACAACAAACTTTATCCATTAGGTGAATATTTCGTTCTCAAACCAAGTTAGCCAGATTTTGCGCAACATCAACTCAACTTCAGCCTCATTCCAATTATTTGGATTCAGGATATAAATAGCTATAATCTAGTAAATCTTACTGAATGATGAAATTGGTGTAATCTATATACACAAATTGTTTTGCACAATTTTTGTTCAAGTTATATTTGGTATACCCTTCTTTTAAACACTAATTTTATCTGCTCATCTTATAGGTGTATTTTTCTACTTATTATTGTGCCTGTTCAAACTACCTAAAATTATTATGCACAATCTCATCTTTAATTGATGTTTATCCCACCATTCCTCTAATATTAGCATTCCTCAATCTAACATTCTTAGTTTTACCACACATCCATAAGAACATTCTCATTTTCATACGCCTATCAGAATATTCCCACTTCTCTCATGCTCAATTTGGCTTTTAATGACTTTTTCACTGCCCACTACTTGGATTCATACAACATTGCAGGCCTAAGTGCATGTTTATGAAATTTAATTCTTATGGCACAATTCTCCAAAAGCACTTCTCTATTTTAACCACCAAGTTAACTGTGGAGGTAACATCCTCATCAATATTAACACTTTTTGTATAATATATTTAAGATAATTAAATTATATACAACAACAACAACAAGCCTTAATCCCACTAGGTGGGGTAATTTATGAATCCTCCATTGTGTCCTATTATGTGTCAAATTCTCATTTAATTCAAGTATACTAAGATCATTTTTATACATCTTAACCAAGTCTTTTTTTGGGTCTACCTCTACCTTTCTTAACATAAAAAAATCTGCTCTTTCTCTCCGTCATGGACGACGCTTTATGTGTGGCCAAATCTAAGCTCTCCCTAATCTTATCTACCACTGAGCTCCAACTTTTTCCCAACATACTCATTTTGCATTCTACCTCTAAGAGTAAAGCCACTCATCCACCAAGCATCCTCATCTCAGCAACTTAACTTAGTCTTATGCTTCTCTTTTATTGGCCATTCTCGCACCATAAGTCATTCGGGTCTTTTCTTTTCCTTAAGTTTAAGTGGAACTTTTCTATCACATAATAGGTGATGCATTCCTCACTTCAACCATCCAACTTGAATTCTACTAATAACATCTCCATCTTTTCACCATCATTTTGAACAATAGAGCCTTATCAGATAAATCACTCTTATTAATGACTTGATCACCTAAAGTCACAACATCACTAAAACTTCTACAACTAAAATTACACTCCATATATTCAGTTTAGATCTACCAAAACCTTTAAACTCTAAAGTTGACCTCCATAATTCAAGTTTACATTTGGACTCCCTCTAGTCTTATCAACAAGAAGAATGTCATGAAAGCATACACCAAGGTACATCTTCTTGTAAATGCCTGAAGAACATCCATAACTAAAGTAAAAGATAAGGGCTTAATGTTGATCCTTGATGTAATCCAAAATAGGAAAATATTTTATCAATCCTTCCTTGTGTTTGGACACAAGTCTAGTATACATATCCTTAATGACTTGAATATAACCAATATTAACTCTTTTCTATTCTAGAACTCTCCAAAGAACATCTCTTGAGACTTTATCATAAGCTTTCTAAATCAATAAATATCATATGTAGATCCTTCTTACTTTCTCTATACTTCTCCATCAAACCTCTTAACAAATGTAGCATCCATAGAGATCTACGGCATGAAACCAAACTGATTGTGAAACTTACGTATTTCATCGTAACCTATGCTCAATTACTCTCTCCCATAATTTTAATGTATGGCACATTAACTTAATTCCTCTATAATTTGCACTCTTGTGCATCACCTTTAGTCTTAAATATAGGAACCAACAAACTCTTTCTCCACTCATCAGCATCTTTTAGTCTTTAAAATAACATTAAAAAGATTTGTAAAAGAAATTCCTTGATCTCCTAAACATTTTCACACATCTATTGAAATATTATCCGGTCTCTTGCTTTTCACATTTTATTTTCTTTAAAACTTCACTAACTAGATTTACTAATCTGACGATAAAAATGAAATTCTCTATTTTTGTATAATATATTCAAGATAATTAAATTATATAGAGCTTCTAATTTTAAAAAATAATATTATTAGTCATAAAATTCAATTAATGCTCTTCATGGCACACCTAGTTTGTGTTTATCCAATTGCTTGGCATGGCTTCCATTAAGGGACTATCACTTCCAACACTCCTACACAAAGGATAAGCTAGCTTAACATTTTTTATCATACTGATTTCAGTAATTCTTGTCATTCCTAGGACCCTACAAAAACCATGCTTAAAAATAAAATTCAAAATTGTAACCTTACCTTCTTTGCAACCGTTTTGTTATCTTTCTTTCCCTTGAATAATTTATCCAAGAGCTTGTGCAGGAAATGCCCAAAAGGTCCACCATATGCAAATCAAATATCTGGAGTTCTTAATGTTAGCAACATACAAGTTCATCTATCAAATAATCTCTAATAATCAGCAACTACTAATTCATAGTATTTTTATGAGCATTGAAAGACAGGCCAAAAGTTTGATGCGAATAATATTTTCATTTTATAAAGAAATACTTCTAAAAAGAAATGTATGGAAAACTGTAGCAGAACAAGCTTTTAAAATATGAGATTAATAACCCACAGAGCCACGCCCCTCAAATGGTGAAATTAATGGTCGACCAAGATTCTAGTGCAATTTCCATTGGCCAGGCGTTTATGCCGGTTAAAATAGCAAGGGTGAGAAGAGCACAACTCAAAATATTATAAATATTATAACAGAAGTCCTGATAAGAAAGCAAAACAATTGGACAAGCTTCTGCTACCACATTTAAAATAGCATAAGAGAAATGATAGGGATAACAACTTCATGTGGGATCCAAAAATTCGCCGCCGACCTCTTTCGGAAAACAAAAGGAAAGAAAGAGTTGTTTAAGTGTCGGTGATAATTTGAGAAATGATTAATAGTAGATAAGACTAGGAGATTTCATTCTCATTTGGTGAACTTTTATATCACGGTTAGGTTTCTATAGGTATGGCCTATAATTACCTCCAATCTTGAAAGCACTTTCGATTAAGGCTAGTCAATGGTTAAACAACGTATATAATTGCGATGAGTGGAGTTTAGAACTTATGAAATTTATTATTTTAATTTAAAACTTTTGTGGGGAACGATGGCGTGCCGTCTAGATCCATGGTTCCGTCGTCGTGGTCCCACTTAGTCGAGGAGGTAGTCGACCCGTAGAAGGATCCTTGTCGGACATGGGTTCGTCGTCAAGGTGTCCTTGTAGTGGAGTTTGTCAGGGGACAAATATAAGTCAGTTATAACATAGGCTTTTTTTGCAACCAAATCATTCTACATTTACTCAAAGCGTTGGGAACATACTGCGCGTGGAATTTAGTGGGCCATATCGCTCCGTGAACCCGGTCGAGGCTCTCATGTAATATGTGGTCTTGCTATCGGCAAAATCACATGGACGGACCAGACGCGTCATGCGCTTTAGGAATATTTGAGTGTGAAGGTAGTTATGTATTTAATTTGGCGATTAATTTCTTTGTGAGCAAAGTTTTCTTAATTTGTCAGAATAACAATTCGAGGGTGGATTTATTTTATTTTATTTTTTAGTTTTAATTTAAATAATTAATTTCATTTTATTTATTTATTTTTTATTTTTTTGAATTTTGATCATTTTACGATTGATTTAGATTTGATATATATGATCATTTATCATTGAAATTTTAATTATAATTACCCTTCTCGATCAGGGTTAATATCGATTGATAGGCGCTTCTGCTACGATTTTACAGATGATGGGGTAATTCATTATCTTGAAGTATAATCCTTCAAAACCTTGTCCTAGCTTGAACATAGAGGATCGGGTTTGGGACTTTTCGAGAATTTGAATTTTAGAAGCTATGTCGTTGATTCATATCTTGTATTATATGGCAGTAAACAGATATTATTAATTTGAAATTCTTATAATATCAAATTTTTAGGTTTTGTTAAGGACGTCAGACCAAAGCAGGATTATGTAGCATCGTTCTTGTATTTTTTAATTACTTCCACGTACATATGAATATCATTCTTTGAAAATTGCATGGACATTAAGATGTAATGTTGAAGTTTATATGTCAAATTTTTTAAGTTTTGTTAACGGACCGTCAGAACCAAGCGGGTTATGTAGCGTCATTCTTTATATTTGACTTAGTAATTACTCCAACATGCATCTGATATGCTTTTTTGTATGGACATTAGAATGTCGTTGGAGTTTATATGTCAATTTTGATTTTGAGTTTTGTTAAGAAAGAAACCAAAGGATATATGTAACTATTCTTTTCTATTTGGCTTTAGTAATTACTCCATGCATACGGATATATGTTCTTGGGAATTGTATGGGCGTTAGAATATAGTTGGAGTTTTATATGTAATTTTGATTTTTGAGTTTTGTTAACGGGGCCGGTCAGAAACCAGCAGAAGTATAGCATCGAGATAGAATTGATATTCATCAGGGTATAGCATGAACATTATTTAGCTCGAACACCCTTTTTACATGAAATCGATAATAGATTGGGAATACTTTATCTTGATCAGTAAAATGTTGTTGACATAAGATAAAGCTGTCATTTATCTGAGTATGTTATGAATCCATATAGGCCAAATACTTTTTTATGCAACAATCAAGAGGATATGGTGAAATAAATTATGTTAGCTGTTGATCAAATGTAAGGTAATAGACTAAAGGCGCTTTTCATTGGAAATATGATATATATTATTTTGGCTAAAATCCCTTTTATGTGGCAATGAGGGTATAGAATGAAATAAATTATTTTGGGCTATTTGATCAAATATAGTAATAGGCCAAAAGACTTAGTTTTTATTGGAAATATGATATGTATATTATTTTGGCAAAACATGTCACAAATCAAAACAAGGTATAAATGAAATAAATTATTTTTTAGGCCCGTTTGATCAATGTAGTAATGAAAATGGATATAGGCGTTTGTTTTAAAAAGAACTCTTCTTTATGCAATCGTCATAAAAGGATCATCGTTTTGAAGGCATATGATCAAATATAAAGTAATGGTAAAAATAAACTTCTGATTTTAAGAACACTTCATGTGGAATCAATAAACTAAAGGGAAATAAATCATTTTTGAGGTTATGATCAATCACCATGATATTTCTCTTGATAAGGAGGAGAAGAAGATATGAGTAAATGTCATATGTCATTTAAAAGAGGAGTGGATTAATTAAAATTCCTCCCACATCTGGCTCATGACAAATGGGGCAATCATTAAATTTTATTAAGAAGATAAGGCAGAGTTTATTTTCCTTTTAAATGGCATTAAGAGTGATAATGATAACAGCTGCATGTCCATCATGTGATATGACAAATGGCATGAATTTAGATGATTTCATCGTGACTTATAATGACATATGTGTCGATGTCATAAGATAGATGAAAGAAGGAGAACTTATAAATAAGAGAGGGTTCACTCTCATGAAACTTACTTTATCTTCCTCTTTCTCTTCTTGTCCACTTCAATCTTTATGCAAAGGGTTAAGTTGTCAAGACTTGTAAGTTCTCTTTTAACAATTTTCTATTTTGATATCTTCATGATAGGTGTCATGTCATATGGTAGATTTAATTTATTCCATATGTATTTCTTCATGTATTTTCATGTCTCATGGATGTATGTGAATCATGGTGGGAATGACAAGTAAAGTAGGGGAGGTAATCGTGTTTGAACAACTAATGCAATGTGTATTTTCATGTCAAATTAAATAGAGTCACAAGGTGAGCATTACACAATGCATGTCATAATGGTCAAATAAGAAAATACTTGCGTGATATAACACATAAACATTTATATTAATCACTTTATGTCATACTTTGTATAGGATAAACTTTCATATATAGAGATTGAAGCATAAGTATTCATATATGACAAAAGAAGCGTTTTAAGCAACATGTTAAGCATTTCATCTTTCTTTTTTTTTTTTTTTTAAAGAAAATTTTGACCTCCGTCATCCATAGAGTACTTGAGGACTAGGTCTTCCCATGCAAGAAAGGCGTGTATGGTAGGTGTCGTGAGACACGTGACAAAATTTATCCACCACGAGAAAGGCGTGTATGGGTTAGCATCACAAGTTTCCTGTTGGAGAAACGTAGTAGAGTTTATAATAATAAATTTAAAACTGCATTTATATATATAAAAAAAAGTTGCTTGCATATATTTAATTAAGAACAAAATAATCAAAATTCTCTCCATGTGGGTTCTTATCAGCTGATGCAAGAAAAGCATGTATGGGTGGATGTCGTGAGACATTCTGGTAAATAGCATTTCCTATATGTTGGAGAAACATGAGTAGACTTATATAATAAATTTAAAACTTGCATTTCATATAAACAAAGAAAGTTGCTTGCATGTATATTTGATTAGGGCATAATAATCAAAATTTACCTCCGCTCTCTCCACATGTGGGGTTGCCATGAAAAAGGCATGCAAGAAAGAAAGATATTTATGGATGTCGTGAGACACCGGTAGAAATTTTGATAGCATAACATAGAAATTTCCTATGTTGGAGGAACATGTGTGACTTATATCACAAATTTCGCTTGCATTTGCATGTGAACATGTTTGCATATAAACAATACATTTCTTGAGCATTGCATTGGAACCAAAGTAAGTTCATGAAAGCATATGTGTATTGAACATTTCTTGAAAATATATAAAAATCTGAAATTAATCTTAAAATGAATCTCCTTTCATTTTGACACATGATATTATGCTGATGAAGTAAGATAACCATTCCTTTCAATTTTAGATTTCACATATAGGTGAAAGAAATATAGAATCTTCCATGTGGTCAGGATCAATAACACTTCAAATCCCTCCTTACTTTCATTTTAGCATTAAATGAAAGCATACGTATGTCCATACAATACTTGAAACCTTCAATTTGATTTCAACTTTATATGAAAGAGGCATGATATATATATAATTCCTTCATAGGAAATCAATTGAACAAGGTAACCCTAAAGCTTGCAATATTTAACCATTTTAAACAATAACATGACAATCAATCAGAGATTAGACAATATGGAAATTAATTTCACGTGCTTTATGCCTTTAAACAACAAACTAATGAATTTCCCCTTTGATAAAAACAATTTTCAGCATGTTTTATGCCTCTGACAACAAGCTAATAGTTTTCCCTTTCATAAAATACTTTCAGCTATCATACCCATTAAACAAATCGATTCAATTTTCTAGTAAAAATATTTTCAGCATTATCCCTTTAGAAAAAAATCAATGGATTTCCCTTAGGTAAAATAATTTCAGCATGTTTTATCTTTCAAACAACAAATGATCTAATTTCCCCTTAGGTAAAACCAATTTCAATTTTTATATCAAATTTTTTAGCATTATGCTTTTAGATAACAAATTAATAGCTTTCCCCATTTTGTAAACATGAATTCAACAATTTCCCCTTTGGTAAAAACGATTTCTAGAAATTTTCCCAATTTGTAAACATGAATTCAACAATTTCCCTTTGTAAACACAACATTTCAAACAACACATTTCAAATAACAAATTAATAATTTTCCCTCTCATAGAAATGATTTCAAAGCATCACATTCTTTGGAAAACAAATCGATTTGATTTCCTTGTATAACCAATTCGAAAAGTAGCATCTTAACTAAAGATAGCATGCAACACAACATTGGGACATACATCATCCCAAAGCATTTTCAAAAGATAAACACCATAAAATCCATAGATAATAGAAATAAAATGAGATTTGGTCCATACATCATCCCAAATCATCTTTTCAACAAACTAAACAACTTAAATTTCATAAATAAACGCAATAAGCATGAGATTTGGGTCATACATCATCCCAAATTCCAAGGAAACTTTCAGCATGAATTTAAGCATATTTGCAAAACCTAATTTTCACAAATGCATAAGAATAAACAGGGTTAGAGAAATGACACGGAGATGTTGATTTGCTAAAAGAAGGAGAAGGGATTTGGGATTAAACCCATCAAGGTTGGGTTTGAGCTCCTACGATGGAAGGAGAGAATCATGAGATCGCACGACCAAGCGAAACTTGAGAGTCCGAGAGGGAATGTCGAAGAGGAGGATCGTGCCTAGAGCCAAGGCAAAGATAGAGAAAACGAAGGGTTTTGTGAGAGAGGAGAATCAGCGAAGGAAAAGCGAAAAGGAAGCGTGGAGAGGGAAAACAAGAGATCGTGAGAGAAATCAAAGCGAAAACCAGAGAGGAAATGTCGTGAGAGGAGATAGCGTGAAATAAGTCAACCTCAAGTGAGAGAGGAGAGTGAGCTAGACCCGTAAGCTGATTGATGTCGTTTGGCTGACTTGATAAAATCCGGGACTTTTATTAGTGGATGGGCGGCGAGGTTAAGTAAGTATTAAGAGGATTAAGCGGCGTGAGTATCCCAATTATCTAATTAGCATTAAATTTATGAATTTACTTTATCTGATAAACTAACAATATAGTGTTAATTTAGTTGTTTAATTAGGTTTAAATTGTGCGACGTCGCAAATTGATCGGATCGCACACTTTGCGAATCGCGGAAGGCGTTGTTTGATATTCGTTTGGCGGCGCGATCAATTTCTGAGCAGTCGTTTAGGCGTCGTCGAGGCTTCTCGACTTTGATATGCGTAATTTCATTAAAATCTGATTTTAATTATTTGATCGATCATTAATTGATTCGATATTTTCTATTTAATTAATTTAATATTTGTAGCATTATGAAGTCAATTTTTCAAATGAATTTAATTGATCTGATCACGATTAGGGGGTTTTAAACTCTGTCATTTATTTAATTTTCAATGGCACATAGTTATAGGTCAACAAATGCCCCAACAAACATGGTGCGCATGGGCGGACCGTGTTTGTTCTAGATCTTTTCTTCTCTTCATTTTTAATTTGAATCATGTTTCATTTATTAATAAGGTTTTCCTTCTTTTTTGAATTTCTCATTTCTTTTTTTCTTCTTCTTCTCTTTTTTTTTATTTCATATATATATATATATTTATATGTTTGCCTTTGACTCTTACAGAAAATGTTCAATGGAGGAGATCACCAGTTTGCCTTTAGAGAGCCCCGAGGATGTTATATGGTATGATTGATTCACATGACCCCTGATAACGTGGACATTTTGGACAAGGAGCAACAATGATATGCTAGAGGCGTGATATATTTGAACTTCTTCACCTTCTCCCTTCAGTTGTTACGAAGACATTCGGTCGAATCCCCGATGGGTGACTACCGTTAAATTTAAAAGGAGTATAATCCTTTAGATAGTATCGTTGATCGTGAGTATGGGTTATGTGAAATTCTTGACCCTGACATCATCGAGCAAAAGATCACACTTACTTAAATCGACAACTACAGTCACTCATTAGAGTGGCCTGAGACTCACCATAGGCCAAATTCATGGTCCGAAAGGGGTATGTTGCTTGGGCTAGATACATTCTTCGAGCTCACGTTCTAAAGCGGTGGTGTTTATAGATTTATGCTTCCATGTTTGATTCCTTAACATTCCTTCTAAGAGGCTTTATTGAGTTAGGATCGGGAATAACACCACTTGTTGGATCGACGAAGAATTACCATTGATGACTTGCACGGTGTCGGCCTTATTTATGGTAGTCTATGAAGAATATATTCCTTCGATAATGAGCTTTTTCGTAGGCGACTCACGTAGATGGGAATAGGCGAGGGGAGATGATTCTACCCTTTTACCCTTGCTTAATCATTATCGACGAACTTACGAAGTCTTGGCTATCCATGCGTTAGCATCATGCTATGGAGATCTGGATCTCTTTCAGAGGATAGCTTATTCTCTTTCGACTATTATGACCCTTTCAAATGGGTGGGTTTGGCGGTCATTTATCGAGATATTGCGAGCCTTTTCTTATCACATGGACATTTTTCTCCATCATCGGGTATGGATGAAGACTTATTTTAGCCGCTTTTTAGTTACTTGGTTGTGTTCTTTGTCTTGCCCATCAAGGAGGGATCTATCCGTTCAGACATTATTGGCGTAGATCTCCCAGAACGTCTTTCCTTGGCTCCTCCTTGCTAGGATGTATGGGTTTAAAATTATTTGAGGCTAGCACAGGTTTCATGACATTTGGGCAGCAATACATTCATGCTTGGATTCACATTCATGAAGGGGCCTTGCTTAGAATGCCCTTCATACTTCTTAGAAAGGAACTATAGTCATGCAATTGTCACAAGCCTCCTACTTGGAGCGTGAAAGGTGCGCTTATTTTTCTTTGCCTCATTAGTTATTGATAGGTTTCATCTATCCATCAATTTGATTACAAATTTACCTCACCTCTTTTGGAGGTTGATATTGTGGATGGGATTGAAGGCGAGATGTACTTTAATTCATGGCAATTCTTGTCGTGAATACTTTATTAGCATCGTCACGGCTATGTTATCGATTTGGTCTCAATTATTTTAGAAGGATATCAACTGTCGGCGACTCGGTTTGGATTTTTGACGGCAACTATGAATGAAGACCCTTCATTCAGTGTTGCTCAAATGGATGTCGTTCTGTCAAGACTAGATTATTTTCACTCATTGATTCATTTCGGGTTTGGCACAAACTCAAAGTTTGCGCTCCTCTTAGTCACCGGGAGTTATACTCACTTAACTTGGGTACACTTATCTTTTGCACCGACTTTGGGCGTGGAGCTCGTAAATATGAGCGACAAGTCGCGAGACTTGAGCCCTCGAGCAATAGCTCCGCAGGTAGAGGTATTCTAGCGGTATGTCTCTTTATTTAACCCTTTATTTAATTCCTTTAAGCCCTTTTATTCCTAACACATTATGTTTGTATTTTACGTGTGATAGGTGAGAAGCGTGTCATGCGGCGGAATAGGTTCACTTCCCGAGTGCGACCGAGAACCTTTAGTCATGCGGTACCATCTTCATCTCATCGACAAAGGCCTCCTATATGAAGATCCTCCAAGAGCTTTGATTGGTCATAGCCCATTCCACGCCTCTTAACTCCGAAGAAACAAATTTGGGGCCAAGAATATCTGTTAGCATGGGTGGTTTCCTTTGGGGATTTTGAGTTGACTTTCACGATCTGGCGGCAACAGTTGCTCCTGCTATGTCGATTCCATTTGAAGATTTTGGGGTCGATCTTCCTGAAGCAATGGCGGCAGAACCTCTTGCTCCAACCACTACTGCTCCTTTTGTGGATCTAGTTCCTTATATGGATTTCTTTCAGCTTCTCCGGTGAAACAGAATGAGAGATCAAGATTATGGTGAGACTTACGCCATACACTCACGATGAAATGATAGTAGGCGTCATAGCATGTTGGTCGACCACCGTTTGAAGAGTCGACCTGTGAGGCCTTTGACTGAGGTATGACCTGATAACTCCCCCTCTTTTTTTTTTTTTTTCAAATATAACATTACCTTTCCTTCTTACTATCTTTCTTCCTCCTTCCCCTTTTTTTTTTAGAGAAGGACCGATTATTCTTCGGAAATCCATTGGAGGCATGCATCATATGCGGACTCACGCAATGAGCGCATTTATGAGGAGAACGTGATTTTCTTCATTGTGATTTCGGTTGGACGACTCACCAATATCACTCGGCCACTTTTCAAGAGATGCAAATACCGTGCTAGACTTCTTGGCTCATTTGGATTGGGTGAAGAGGAATATTGGGAGACTTTATGTCGGGGCCGTTCTAGTTAGACAAATGAAAACCCTTAGCATAATTCATCCGAGTTTCATTGTGAGAAGGATGCTTGGCGGCAGTGACTTTGCTCATGATGAATTTGAAAAGAGCTCTAAGAGGACTTAGTGAGTCTATTGACATTGGTGCGCATCACTAAATTGAAGCGGAGGGAGCTTAAGCATTGGTGTCATGCAAGCAGACTGCGGAGAGCAAGATAGGCGAACTCGGCAAAACACGGAGGGAGCGTGGTTTGACTCGACATCGTCTATGGTGAAGCGGCTCTGAGTCGAGCTGTAGAGGATTTACAAATTGCTGAGACAGAAAGTGAGACTCTTGTTGTTATTGTATCTCAGCTTAGAGATCTACAGTCTTGTCTACCTTGATATATTTTCTGTTTACTTTACCTGTCATCTCATATATACTTGCGTAATTTTCATGAATAAAATCTAGACCAACAATTATGTTGTTTCATGATCTCTCTTCTTAAAAGGTTTAATGGTATTGAAAAGATGAAAATCCCATTGGTTTTATGCTTTGTGCATTGGTGGACTTGATGGAGTGTGAGATGAGAATGTCTTGGTCACGTGCTTTGTGCTTTGGGACTTGTTGAAGATTTCATCTCGAGATTTGGGATTTGCATTTTCCTCTGTCACTTTGTGCCTTTGATGGACTTGATGGTGATGAGATAGAAATGTCTTGTTTGCTTTGTGCTTTGTGACTTGTTGAAGATTTCATCTCGATTATATCTTGTGCCTTTTACGGCTTCATGCCTTGATGGATTGATGGGAGAAAGTCACGAATTATCTTAGAGATTTGTCGGTGTCTGAAATTACATTACGCCACAGCTTTCTTTTGTGGCTTGTGGAAGGATAAATGCCGATGACACTCGAGCTTGTGTTGGATCAATGGCAAAGAGTCATCGATCCAGCTTTGCACATGTAATGAACATCTTGATGACAAAACTCCTTAGTTCACATTTAGCTTTCTGAACATTGGGATAGCTTCTTCGGTCCTCTGCTTTTTGCTTGATTGGACTCTTGAAGAAGAATTTCCTTGGTCTTTGCTTTCTTTGATAGACTTCTTGAAGGAGTTGAGATTTTACATTTGTATTTGATTCACTTAGTGCCTTCTTAGTAAGGATCTTTTTTGTTGTAGAATTTTGAAAGATGACCGACCAATAGGGATAATTTCCCGATCACGGGTCACTTGAACTCACCAAGTTGGAGAGATTTGGGGATTTGGATGCTCTTGTCTTTGAACTAACAGTAGGAGGATCCACTACGACCTTTGTGGCGTGTTGAGTAAGCAGTCTGTCGTGACTTCGGCCGTATTTTGGTGTTGAGTCGACCTTATACACTACTTGAGTCTTTAGATTTGATGGGATGATAAATGTATATCAACTTGGTTTGTTGAAGTTTGCAACTTAAAATTTTTCTTCTTTGGTGTTAAGACTTTTAAATTTGAGCATTTGAATACATAATTTTGAGTATGCATGTAGGGATCTGACCTTGACGCGATGTCAACCCAAAGAGAAAGGGGCCTGTCTTAGGAGCAGATACTTTACTATAAAACTTTAAAAAAATGCCCCTACGGATTTTATTTTATTTTGAAATGCATTCTTGTGTTACAAGAGAATTTCAATGAAAATTTTCATAAGTGTTTCAATAAAGATTTTCAAATGCGAGATTTGTCCAATCACACTTTCATGTGTAATATTTCTTTAAATACAGTTGATTGGCGTTGGTCTTTCACCTTTGAAGTCGGTGATAGGCTCCTTGATATACCTTTTCAATAACAAAAGGTCCTTCCGATTAGGTTCAAATTTCGCATGCGATGAGGGATGATTGGTCTTCTCGACACCGGGACCAATTCTCCTTCTGAAAAGCTTCGAGGGGCGTCTTGTATGATCGAATGCTACACATCTCGATGACTTCTAGATTTTCTTGAGCTTGGAGCCTAACCTCAAGCGCGTAAGCTCTTCCATCCGTGAGCATTCTCATCTTGGGTAAGATTTTGTTGAATGGCTACTCGGAAGGTAGTTCAACCCAGTGCAAAGCCTTGACCCCAAACTAGTGCATAGGGGTAGACTTTGTAGGAGTTTTGTAAGTGTACGGTAAGCCCATAGCAGCTTCCACAAGTTTGGTATGCCACTCCCTTTTATTTCTTGTGAGAATTTTTCTAAGCAATTTGACTAGTGTTTTATTAAATGCCTCGCCATTTGCTCTCGGATTATAAATTGACGAATATCGATCAATCTTATGCCGTCCTATAAACTTTAGTACTTTTGAAGGATCGTTATCCGAAATGATTCGTGGTACATCATAAATATATTGTGGTAAAGAAGTTATGGTCACTTGTTGTAACTTCTTTAAATGGTGCGACTTACCCACTTGGAGAAATGTCGTGCTTAAGATGAAGCGGTGACCGGTGATGATGGTGGATCAATTGGTCATTATGTCCCCAACACTCAAGCGGCCAAGATGCTATCGTTGGATACAGCATTTGGAGGTTGATGAATTATGTTACCATGGACCTGGCATTCATGGCATCTCTTGGCATGATTGATACAATCTTTTACCATAGGCGGCCAATAGTATCCAATTCTTTTAATTTTGAAAGCCATTTTAGGACCTGATTGGTGTGCACCACAAAGTCCTTGATGGATTTCAACAATTACTGTTAATATTCCTTCTTCCACATCGAAGGATCTCTGATCTGAGTATTGCCAACATAAGCATATAATTCGAAGCCTTTTCTCGAGTTGTCGACTTATTACTTGGAAATTTGCCTTCCTTGAAGTCGAAGAGCGTCTCCAGTCTTCCTTCTCTTACTATAAGAATTTCATTGTGTGGTTTTGGCTTCCCGGTTGAGGTCTTTCTTCTTGAATGGTTTGAAGCTTGTCTTGTTGACTTTGAGAAGTAATTTGTAAGGGAGTGTAAGGAGCAACATGAGTCGCACCATTGATTTGTTTGATGACCCCTCTTCGTGAGGATTTTAAACTTATTCTGGGGACTGACACTAATTAGTATGTAATTCGTCATCCATACTGCCATTTCTTTAGCTAATTTAGCTAAGCGGTCACTTTCTTATTCTAGCTCTGGAGACTCGAGTCATAATGACATTTGAATTTGCTTCATAAGCTCGAGAACTTGTGATAGTAGGCCAATTCAAGCTTGTTGATTTTGTAAAGGCCCAACACTTGATTAATGGAGTTGAGAATCGCCATAAATTTGCATTGGACTCCCATGGAAATGGCTTCCTCTAAACACGCCACCAACGCTTCATATTCTTGTTGTTGGTTGGGGTTGAGTTAATTTATAAGAATGTCTCATTAACCGGTGTGATCAAGATGAGACCGATACCGGCTTGAGCCTTTGGGAGATTTGAGGGTTGAGTGTATTTGATGGGCCCATCAAAATAAACAATTCCCATTGCTTTTCTTTTTCATATATGTGCATGATTTGCTCATCGGAAGATCATCGTTAAGCAATGAGTCTGGGTATGGGATGAGCAAGAAAATCTCTAGAATTTGCCCTTCACGCTTTATGAACATATGTAATATCAAATTGTAGCGAGATGATCATGCCAGCGCGCGTTGGTCTTGTCATCGAACTTCAACGGATCGATCCTTGAGATAAGGGTAATTTTATGAGATAGCATGTAATGGCGTAGCTTTTGGGCAAAATTAACAAACAATGCTTCTCAATTGGAGAATAACTTCGCTTAGCTATTAGTCTTTAATATAATCTGAGCATTTTCTTTCCTTCCTCATTATCTTTGCAACAAAGCACTAGAGATTCCTCAGTGTCTTTTGTACAAGATGAGGCTTTCACGGGATTGGTGCAAGAATGGGTGGTTCAACAGATATTTCTTGATCTTGTCGAAGGCCTCTTGACATTCTTCGTCCCACTTGAAAGGAGTATCTTTCTTCATTAATTTTGCAAAGTGCGACATCGCGACAAATTTGATATAAATCTTCTAATGAATGCGAGATGTCACTGTATGGGCGAAGTTGAGACTCCTTGGAGGCATTTGACAATCGCTTTGATTTTGTTGGGATCGATTTCAATCCCTCCACGACAACATATCAAGGAACTTTCGAAAGAAACTCAAAGCGCAGAGGATTCATCTTGAGATCATATTTTGATTCTTTCAAAGGCGATCCTTAAATCATCGATGATCTTTGCGATCTATACTCTTTGAGGTCATCAACATAGCACTCTACTTTTTGATGAATCAACTTGTCAAAGATTCGTGTCATAGCCCTTTGGTATGTAGCTCCAACATTCTTCAAGCCGAAGGGCATGACTATATAAATATATGCGGTGGCGTCACGAATGAGGTATGCTTCTCATCTTGAGAGCCATCTTGATTTGATTTGTAACGGCGATCCATCCATAAATGAGAACATGTGGTTTGAAGTGTTATCCACTAGATTACGATACGAAGCGGAAAGTCATCCTTTGGACATGCTTTGTTTAAATCCAGTCGATACATCTGAATCGACCATTCTTCTTTTCACGGGGACAATATTAGCTATCGGTCGGTATTTTTTCTTCGAATAAAACCGCTTCAATGAGCTTCTTGGTTTCTATTACGTTCTTCAACCTCCAATCTCATTCCGAGGCTTGCTTGGTGGTGTTGCATCTTAATTGCTGGTTTGTGAAGCTATATCGAGGATAAGCGGCATTTCATATGTCGAGCAAAGCGGTCCAATTCCTGAGCAAAGTTTTTAATTCTTCCACTTTATCTTGGGGAGCGATGAGCGTGAGGCGAGGATCCTCCCGAGTTCCCAAATTAATTTCTTTAAGTTCATCCATAGTAGGCTGCCTCCCCACCATCTTCAAGCTCTTGGTCTTGGGTTCTACTTCTTCATTATTTGTGAACATTAAGAATGACATTCTCATCTTCATCATCATCTCTCTTCTATTCTGTTATGTAGGGTATATTCTTAATGGACCGTTATCTTGGATGAAACCAAGGCCTTTGGTAGTGTGTTTATTTCTCTTACCAATGGTTTGAGAACCTTTTGGGTACCACATCATTTCAAAGAGCTTAGTCCTTTGCTTACTTGCTCCAGCCTGGACCCCATGTTTGCATTAGGTTTTGCATCTTTGGAGAGTAATATTTTGGTATCCTTGTGGGCATAGCTTCTTCTTGATAGTTGCATTACCCAATCGGATCCTCTTCTTGACACCCTCGGTTTATAAAAGCAGGCTTCACCGTGTTTTCAGGAGAGGAGGTACATAGAAGGTCACTCGACTTTGTGAGTTTCTCGAGGGGTGATTTCTTTAAAATGTTGGGGAGGAAGCAGGGGACTACGAGTGTAGTCTCTGCGATGGATCATGATTGTTTTAAAGTAGGTGCATTGCACCTTACCTTCAAAAGCGATTCAAACTCATAATCGAGTCAAAATGTTTTTTTCCTGTCAGTGTTTTTCGAAGATTAGCATGGACCTTTGGATTTAGAAGGAACACATTCATCTTCTTCTTGATATCCTTTGCTAGATGAGGGATGTTATTGATTTTGGACTTCTTTATATCCAGGATATTTGGAACAATCTCCTTTATTCATTTTATCTTCCCTTCTTCTTAACTTGTTCTTTTATGGGTTTTGAAGTAGATCTCGATATTCTAGTTGTTTTGTTAGCTTTGATTCCTCGAAATAGCGGCATCTTGATAAATCTTCATTTCATGCATAAAGGTTGCATGTCACCCTAATTTGGCATTCTTCTCCATCCTTTGTATATTTCATACATTGATGCAATGTAGATGGGACAATGCCATACTTATGAAACCATGGTGACGAGAAGGGCTCGAATGAATGTCTGCATCGATCATGAAATTTGGCTTACGTGTAGAGGTCTCCAAATTTAAGAGGAGGGCGAATGACTGATAGTTTTTAAATCCCTTCTCATTGAAGCCACCATGACTTTATCTCGTCCAGAGATGTTATTTTTAGAGATAGCCATCTAAGAGTTCTCAAGTTCATAAGATTCCGCGGAGGCAGGGATCAATTAAGATCCATGTATTATAATTTCATCACTTTTGTAACATCTGAGGCGATTGTGCTGCAGTCCAGCATTAGATCATCTTACGAAAATGTGTGATTGGAGGCTCTTGAACATGCAAGGTCTCCGTTAGGCGGCGTTCTGAAAATATGCTTGAACTTTCGGCTCTTTGAGAGCTTCAATTAAGGTGTTACGGAGATCTTACATTAGTGCTTGTATACACTAAACTGTGAATTTTCCTTAGATGGGATAGAATATTGTAGTGATCCCTTTTGATGAAGGCTTCTTATTTGAATCCTTAGGGATAACTTTTCATTGATTTCAATTTCTTTTCCTTTATCCTATTCATTGGCTCTTTCCTCTGTTGGGATGGTAGCACTTTCTCAAGTACTTGAACTTCATTTGCATCGAATCTTGAGATATTTCGATTCTTTGATCTTACGCCCGTCAATGATAGACTAGAAGATTGAGAATCTTGATTTACATTTTTTTATGTGTTGATATGGTGAGCTCGATTCATCTTCATTTGGAAACATAGTTCTTAAGGCATTATCAACTTCATGCATCATCAAGCAAGACTTCGGTAGGAAGTTCTTGACTTCTTTCTTTTGATCACGAAGATTTGTAATGAATTACGCGTGATGTTGCTTGGCGATTGTATATAATCTTCCATATTATTGATGATCCTTGTTATTGCGTTCGCGATCAGTAGTAATAGTAACATTTTTGTCTCTTTCTTCTTTTTATTTAATTTATTTTTTTTTTGGCGGGTTTCTTAGCCTTGCGGTATTTGGCTAGGTCTTTCATGAGAATATAGCCCATAACTTAGGTTTGTCTCGACTCAATGCACTCAGTGGTGATTTATTTGAATACGGAGCATCGATTCTTCAACATTTTCTGATCTTTTTTAGAGGCGAATCCTTCATCATCGAGCTTCTCTTTGCCTTTATCATTGCTTGATAGTCTTGGAGATGAGGTGATTACTTTTGGATTCTTTCTTGGACGCCAATACAATGTAGATAATGTGAATTCTCCATTTTATATTTTGCTCTGCCAATCTTTGAATATGTAGCAATCTTCAATAGGATGGTAGATGGTATGGGCAATAGTTAGGATTATCTGCTTGTCCGACCTCTTGGTCTTTTACACTCGGTAGTTGGAGACTACTTTGAGTGCATGTTTAAACAATTTGGCCACACTTTCCTCTTAAAGAATACTCTTTGTTGACTTTCTTTTAGGGTGAGGAGTCATTAAGCTCCTTTTTTGTTTGCTTTGGTGCTTCACTTCTTGAGCGGCCGAGTACATCATTACCTCAAGTATGAGCTTGGGTTGTGGGGAGATTGAATGCCTTGGTTTTCTTGATAGAGGTAGCCTTTCTTTGTCTACGTTATAGAGCAAACTTACATATCCTTCTTGTATGAGGTGAAATGTGTTTCACCTTTCTTTGGATCTGGAGCTTTTGCTCTTTTGATTTATCTTGGCGCCATCGGTGATAAATTTAATTTCTCAAATTTAGCCACCTATCAAGTAGCTCTTGAAATGTGGTAATTGAAGCCATGCAAAGATAAAAGTCATCTTATCATCGATGTTGCCCATAGTTGGATCGCATGCTCTTCTTGCTTCACATTTCATACTCATATTTTGCGTAATGATATATCGGGTCTGATTCGTCTTTCTTCCTCTTCTCGAGCGAGATCGTGATGTTGTCTTTTATTTGTTGGCGAACCTTTTAACGAACATATTTTCAAGTTGGCAAAAGTCTTGGAGTCATTTGACAACTTCACATTCAGCGTCAGTTAAACTCTTGTGAATAATAATACATCATTACCCCACTGTTACCGCGGATGCTTTGAGCTTGGGCTAGATGTTGCTTGGGATTACCATTTCATCAATAGATTGAACTTTGGCATTGAATATCCCTTTGGATATGGGAATTTGATCATACTCGCGGGATATGGCGACCTGCTCTTAATTTTTACTTTTGCCCGCTATAACGACTTTGATCTTCTCATTCAAGATAATATCAAGTTGAGAGGCATCCGCGGATATATAGTTTGTATATTAGAAGCGGGTTGTGACTCATTTATTTCAATCCTCGGGCTCAATTTGGACCCTTGAAGCATGTGAGATCAAATTTATTGGAGGATTGTCATGCATTCTTTGGAGGCTTGATGATTATTTGGGGGGCAGTGTTGGACTGCGATATTTCTCTGCATTTGCATCATTCGGTCATCATCATCATCATTTCTCATTTTCATATTCAAGCTGGCGATTTCTTTATCTTTGGCTTTCATCGAATTTGTCTGCTTACGCCAAGTGGTAGTATCGCGAAGGTGGGATTTTCTTCCCTTTCTTCTTCTTCTTGTTCCTCACGAAGACTTCAGGATGCTTCCTCTATTTGAACATTTTGTTGTTCTTGAGGTTGAGGAGAATGCTATGTTGGTATTGGCCTGGATATGACTTGTTGACATATATACCCACTTCACTTGATCGTTGCATCCTCCTCTTCTTCTTAGTCCTCTTGGAATGATTTGGTCGGCGTCTCCAATGGACTTCGATTCCAAGTGTGGAATGAAATTTCTTCTTAGAGGCTTCGAAGTTAACCTCCTCTTGATGGGATGAGTTGATTGATGGCGGGATCCCACGGAGGATTCTCCAAGGTGTCTCAGTCATATTTTATCATTGGGGGCCCTCTTTTTGCTCCCATCATTGATAGATTTGAGTTGGGGGATCTCAGAATTCACACGGATGTCATGCCTTTTCTACAATTTCTTTTTTTAGGCCTAGGCCTCCATATCTACTTACCTTTCCAGGGACCTTTCGTGTGGATTCTGGACCTGCGGTCCAAGTGTCACACCAGATGCTCACCTGTGGGACATGGATGTTGGCGTCTTCATTTGAGTTACGGGATGAGGTCTCCTTGGAGGAGTCAGCATCCAGATAACGGGACCTTGGTATCTTTTCTTTTCATCCTCTCTCCTTGGCAACTTGGAGAACCGATGCACTCGTGAGATATAGTTTGGGTTTCCTCGAGGAGGCTGGAACATTTGTGGGGTCGGAAGGGCATTGGAGTGAGGCTGTTCCGTTTAACCCACTTAAGGTTATCAAACCGATTATGGGTGGAACACTCCTTGGTTCCTGTTGGTTGTGCGGTGATTTGCGGGCATAAGTGTTGAGCAGCTCAAGATTTCTTTTTCTTTTTGCGCTTGATGAAGAAGCTTGACATCATGCCTCCGGGGTGAATGGTTCATTTGGTGGATTGCATTATTGAGGGACAAAAGATCGCCCCGGTAACCTCTTCATGATTGGTGTCTCCAAGGGCGAGCCTCTCAGGCGATTGTTTCTTTTGAAGTGACCCACTGATAGTCAAGCGAGCCTTTTGAGATTCTTTGCACATCGTCGGGATGAGTTTACTTTACAAGTTGAACAACCTTGCTCATTCAGATATTTGGGAAATCCTACCAAAGATGGTAGCTCAGGTGCTTTCCGATTGATGATGGCGTTGGCCAAGCGGATGTTGGCCTTAGGAGTGGCAGTATTTGTTACGTGGAGTTTAAAGGTAAAATTAGCAATTAAAAATAGCACTATCACCTTAAAATATAAGACAAGATATAAACACATGCATTAAATAAAATCTCAAATGACTTAAGACTTTATTTAGAAAACTTTAAGTTGTCAAGTTTAACTTATCATTTCATTTTCATTTCATTTTTTTATACTTTTAATTATAACTTAGATTTGACTAGCCAAAGATGGAAGAGAAACTTTTCCGTGAATCTGTGGGATCAAAATTCATGACCTCTTTGGAAAAGGAAAGAGTTGTTTAAGTGTCGGTGATAATTTGAGAGATAGATGAATAGTAGATAAGACAACTAGATTTCATTCTCATTTGGTGAGAACTTTTATATCTGGTTCGGGTTTCCTATAAACCCCATAGTTAATTACCCTCCCAATCTTGAGAGAGCACTTTTGATTAAAAGTAGTCGATGATGTTAAAACGAGTATATAATTGCGGTGAGTGGAGTTTAGAACTTATGAAATTTATTATTTTAACTTAAAACTTTTGTGGGGGGCGATGGCCGCGATCAAGATCCCATGGTTAGTTGTCATCCGATCCACGGTCCTTAGTCGGAAGGAGTCCCGACGTAGAAGGATCCTTGTCGACACATGGGTTCGTCGTCAAGGTGTCCTTGTAGACAGGGGTGGAGTTTGTCAGGGGACAAATATAAGTCAACCTTAGCTAACATAGGGCTTTTGCCCAATACATTCTACATTTCTCAAAAAAAGCCGTTAAGGAACATAATGCGGTAGTGGTGTAATTTAGTGGCATATGTCGCGTGAACCCGGTCGGAGCTCAGTCGTGTAACATTTATGTGGTGCCATATCAGCGGCAAAACCACAGGACCAGACGTCCTTACGACTTTAGGAATATTTGAGTGTGAAGGTAGTTATGTATTTAATTTGACATTGTTCTTTGTGAGCAAAGTTTTCTTAATTTGTCACAGAAGATAACAATTCGAGGGTGGATTTATTTTATTTTTTTTAGTTTTAATTTAAATAATTAATTTCATTTTTTTATTTATTTATTTTGTTTTATTATTTTCTTTGAATTTTGATCATTTTATGATTGATTTTAGATTTGAATATATGATCATTTATCATTGAAATTTTAATTATAATTACCCTTCTCTAGGGTTAATATCAATTGATAGACCTTGCTACATTAGTTTTCTGAGGAGGATCGGTCTAAATTCATTATCTCAGAAGTATAATCCTTCAAAACCTTGTCCACTCTAGTTTGAACATAGAGGATCGGGTTTGGGACTTTTCTTCTTGAGAATTTGAATTTTAGAAGCTATGTCAGTTGATTCATATCTTGTATTATATGTGTGATTAAACTTCCGAGATATTATTAATTTGAAATTCTTATAATATCAAATTTTTAGGTTTTTTAGGGACGGTCAGAAGACCAAACCAAGGATTATATAGCATATGTTCTTTTTATTATTTACTTAGTAATTACTTCATAGAATATACATTCTTTTGAAAATTGTGGACATTAAGATGTCCCAATGTTGAAGTTTATGTCAAATTTTGATTTTTTTAGTTTTGTTAACGACGGTCAAACCAAACAGGGATATGTAGCATCGTTCTTTATATTTGACTTAGTAATTACTCAACATGCATCTGAGTATCTTCTTTTGAAAATTGTATGGACATTAGAATGTCTAAGTTGAAGTTTATATGTCAAATTTTGATTTTTGAGTTTTGTTAACCGGACGGTCAGAAGAGCCGGATATGTAGCTTGTTCTTTTTTATTTGACTTAGTAATTACTCCACATGCATACGGATATCATTCTTTGGGAATTATTATGGACATTAGAATGTCTAGTTGGAGTTTATATATGTCAATTTTGATTTTTT